>NW_004624756.1:23869487-24009274 GCF_000247695.1 Heterocephalus glaber
TGTAAATAAGGACTAAAAGGTATAATAGATAATGTGAAATAGGAAGAAAAGGGGCAAAGGGGAGGGGGAAGTGGGAGGGGTAGGGAAAAGAAAGAAGGGAATGGAATTAATATGAGAAAATGCAAAAATGGAAAAGTCTCTGTAAATAGGGAGGGGTGGAGGGGTTGAAGGGAGGGCAGGGGAAGGGGGAAAAAATAAGAACCAAGAGAGTATGTAAAGGTGCAAATTTCCAATGGTGAATGTCATTATATTGTATACCTAAAATGTACCTATAAAATAAATTTTTTTAAAAACCTGAATGTCCATAGAGCCCGTGAGCCAGCCTTTCCCGCCCTGGAGATGGCTAGACCTGGAAGGTGGGGGGGGGTCGCTTATAAGGCTCTCAGGCGGGCTGTCCCCAGTATCCCCGCCCTGGAAGCTGCGCTCAGTAGGATAAACCAATGAATATACCCACACAGCCCAGGACTCCTCAGCATTAAGGCAAGCAGACTGCTGACAACAAAAACTTACACACACTATGCACACTGCCCAGATGAATTTACGTGGAAGTTCTGGAGTTCTAAAGCGAGTCATGACTGTGGGCGGAAGGCAGACCACAGTGGTCTCCGGGCACCTGGGGTTAACGAGGAGGGCGCAAGGGAGCTGCACAGAGGGTGGGGCTGCACCACGTACCAGCCCCGCCACACAGGTCCGTGTATTAGTGAAAACACACGCGACTTACCCGTTGGGCAGTGTGCAAATTGTGATGTGAAACAGAACTGACACAGTCGTGTGCTCCGTGGATGACGGCGCCGAAGCACACCGTGCAGTAGGCTGGCATGATGGACAGGTACGTGGCACTTCCGGTAAGGTCAGCAGCCGCGGAGAACGCAGGGAGTCACTGCCAAATTCCCTCGGTCCCTATACATTCGAAACCTTCAGGATACAATTTTGCAGAAAAATAGCAGAGAGCACTTGTTCATTTGGTTAGGGGATTTGTTACAAAAACTTCTGCATTTCTGTTTGCCACAGTTTTCTCTGAAAATGTAACCTAGCCTCAGCCCTTTGCCATGCCAGTAGAAACTGAAAGATCAGGATTGTCGTCGTGGCCCTGTCACAGGAGAGCAGTGAAGATGAATGAGGAGGAAGTGGCCAGAGCTGCTGAGGCCCAGACGTGCCCGGGAGATGCTGACCGTCCGTCTCCAGGGCCTGGGACTCTGCTGGGCCCTGGCCGGGCACGTAGATTTTTGGAAAGTTTCAGTGAGGTGAAACTCCCACCTTCACCTGTCCTCCTGGAAGCAGGGGCCCTTGAGGGGCTGTGTGGTCTGAAAGTCACTCAGTCGCCCCGGTCCGGAGCCTTCCCCAGAGCCAGCTGGTAGCTGTCGTGACTCACCCTGGCCGACCGTGGTGTGCGTGTGCGTGTGTGCGTGTGTGTGGAGCCAGAGCGCTTGCCACTAGCATCAGAACACCGCGCCGTGCTGAGTGACTGAAGTTTCCCCTGGCTGCTCACAGGGATTTCACTCTCTTAAGACACTCAGCCAGAAGTTGTGCCTCAGTTTTTCTCTTTGCTGTTTTCCTCCTGCGTCTGTTTCTGTCTCTGTGAGAATACGCACAGTGCAGACAGAAAAGGTCACACGTGCTTTCTAGCTGCTGTCTCTTCAGGCTGCAGAAGAGCCCTGCCGAGGGAGGCCAGACAGCTGATTTCCAGACAGAGAGAGCCGCAGGGCTGAGTGATGGCAACCCCCAACCCAGGCCGCTTTCAGCGTCTGACACCTCTGCTGCTGCCCTGGTCCTTCAAGTTTCACCCTCCTGAGGCAGGGCTGGGCTGTCTTGGGCCTCTGTGCGTCCCCTCCTGTCGCAGACGTGGTGCCTGGCTGCTGCTCTTACACAGCCGGCTCCTCTGGCCATGGGCACAAGGCCGCGCCTCTTCAGCCTGCACGGGAGTAAAGCTGAGAGAGAAAAGGCTGTATCTGATTCGTCGGTTCTGGAAATCGCGGGTCTCATATTTGGGATCCTATGAGCATGGCCCCCTGAGACCATTTGTGGACATTTGTGGATACGCTCATACCTGAAATGTTTTATTTCTCTTGAATTTGCACCTAAGAGAATTGCTAAGACATGGGTGTTCTGCTTCTCTGGGGAAATGCCGGGCTGTCCTCCACAGTGGTCACACCTCTGTGCCTCCCCACCAGCGGTTAGCAAGGGCTTCGGCGTCTCCACACCACCCCATGCTTATGTGGACCCCCGCCCCTGATTGTAGCAACACGGGGTGAGGTGGTGCCCATTCTGTGAATCGCCTTCCCTTCTAGAGGGTATCTGTCCGTTGTGGAACAGAAGTGTTCGATTTTGCTGAAGCCAGGTTATTGCTTCCTTTCCTTGCTTGTACTTCAGGTATTATTTCAAAGGCTTAGCAAGGCCAACGTCACAAGGATTTACTCCCATTTCATAGGTGATTTTTTTCTTCACAGTACTGGGATTGAACTCAGGGCCTTTACCCTGACTGCAGACCCGGTTCCCTGGCCGCCCGCTCTTTGAGGCAAGGTCTCACTGCGTGGCTGAGTTGTCCAGGCTGGACTCAGACCTGCAGTCCTCCTGCCTCGGCCTGCTCCCTCCTGGGATCACAGGTGTGCACCACCACAGCGCCCTGTAGTCCAATCTCTCTTACAGTTACAGCCAGGTCCATTTTGAGCTCATCGTTACGTTAATCACGGTTCCAGCTTCATTCTTTGGCATGTGGACGTGCAGTTGTCCCAGCGTTATTTGTTGAAGAGAGTGCTCCTCCCCAGGCCTACAGATTAGGATTTGCCCCTGGACTCCCACCCCTGTCCGTCAGTCTGTAAGTGCTTTGTGCCTTTACCACGCTGCCTGGATTGGGGCAGCTTGCTAGGGAGTTTGAAATCCGAAAGTGTGAGCCCTCCAACCATGTTACTGTGTTTTGAGACTTGCTGCTATCCCAGGTTTCTTCTGTATCGAGATGAATTTTAGGGTCAACTTAGAAACAGAAGCACAGCTGTGATTTGAGCTGGAGGACCTTGATCAGGGCCTGGCTGTGAGGAAGCAGCCGGCCTCTTCCCCCTCCCACTGAGTCCCCTGGCCGGCCGGCCGCTGGCTCCCACCCGGCACGCTGCTGGTTATCCAGGATAGAGCTCGCTGGGCGGCGCGCTCCAGAGGGTGCCCAGCTCCCCAGTCCGCCTGCACCCAGCCATGCTTGACCTCATTATCCTCTTCAGTCGGGAAGACTTGCTGTGGCCAGTTGCTTGGAGCTGTTCAGGAAAGTCTGCTGGCAGCCAGTCGTCCCCTGCGGGCATCACATGGGTCCTGCGGGTCCCTCGGGAGCTGAGTGCTTTCCTGTTGTCACTCCTTTCCCTCTTCTCTTTTCCAGGCGAGACTTGAAATCTGCGCCTTGAGAGATACTGTGGCTGTTTACCTGACGGCAGAAAGCAAGTAAGACGCCAGCTTTCTTGTTGGGGTCCTTCTGAGGGTGGAGATGCCTTTCCAGAGTATGGTGATCTCTCTAAAGATCCCGGAGCAGAGCAAATACTCGTAAATGTGCGTCCTGATAACGTTTGTATTTGATCAGTGACTTTAACTAAAAAGTGTGTGCCTGCAGTAAGCCAAGGACTACGAAGGCTTCTTCTTTGTAGCACAATAGAAAGGAAAGTAGTTTAATGGAATTCTCTGTTTTCATTCATAAATATGTTTCAAGAATAATATGACATAGCATTGCATGTTTCTTTAAAAAGAAGAAGAATGAGTGTTAGTCTACTCATAGGAAACTTGAACAGTTGTAAACATTGGTGGAAGAGGAAGCCTTGTGGTTTCTGTGCAAAATTTTGTAGTGGAAATTTGATAATTTTTAGCTGTTTTTAATGAAAGTCAGGATTTCTTACCATTGAAAAATCAGTAGGTGAAGTGAAACAGAACTATTTGCCTATACAGAATTTTGTACCACGTTCACAGTATTACCTATGAAATGCCGGGTTCTGTTGTCAGTGTGCCTGAGAAGCCAAGTAATATGCAAATAAGGCATGGCAGGCCACGAAGGAAGCACACTAGCTCACTCATTTCCTGTATCTGGTGACATGGCTTATGGCAACACCCTTGCTGGCAGCGTTCGGTGCAGACTTCCAAGTCTCTCTTGCTAGCTGAAGTTGCTTCTCGGCCCCAGTGGTGTAGCGCCATGGCCTCTCCGCCACACCTTGCCCAGCCCTCGTGTCTCTGCACAGTGTGTATGGAAGACAGAAACCCATCCTCACTTCCACCTCTGCTTGGTGTGAGTGCTTGTTCCTCCCATGAATTTACCCTCTCAGAATCTGAAGTTTCCAGCTATAAAAGGCAAGAAATACTGGCTGAGTAGTCCCTCATTTAAAATGCTTGCAACTACAAGTCATTGGATCTCATTTTTGCTGGAGGTGGGGGGTTGGAATACTTGCATGTGTGCGATGAAATGTCTGAGAGACAGGACCCGGTCTAAGCATGAAGTTCATTTGTTTCATATACGCCATATACACAGGACCTGAAGATGATTCTTTTACTTTTGCTGTCATCGATTTTATTTTTTATTAGTACATATTTCCAGTACATAGGATTACATTCTTCCTGGGGAGTTGGTACACGTATGTAACATATCTTAGTTCTTTTTCCCTCCCTTCCACACCGCTTCTTGTGATACCTTTAATACTTTTGCATTTGCTGTGGAATTTTCTACTGTGGCCCCATGCCAGTGCTCAGAAAGTTTCAGGATGGAGGGGGCTGGATTTCAGATTTTCAGATCCAGGCTGCTCGACCTACGCACCTGCCAGGCCAGGTTTTGAGGGCATTAAAGTAACCACGTGTCGAGTCACCTCCTGACGTCAGTGTCCTAGAAATAACAGGCAGTGTAATCTTCATCATCCTCCTCAGCGACAGTAAAGAACAGTGTCGTTGCGTTTCTTTGGATCGAGAGGAGGTTTGTAAGAAACGGGATGATGGCGGAGGCCCTGGCAGTGACTTCCATCCTCCTCAGGAGGAGGACGCCAGTTGAGGCAGGAGGGCAGCTGCCTCTGCCAGCAGCCGCTGGTCCCTGCCCAGCCCGCTTGCGTGAATCTGACTGGGCTGGGCCTCTCCCCGGTTGCTGGGATACCAGCAACACTTTGACATTGCTCAGAAATGGAGCAAGGTTCGTTTACAATAGAAAGTCAGAGAGCACCCGGAGAGTAACTGCATTTCTTCCCCTCAGCTGGTCAGAAAAGAGCATGCCAAACCATCTCCCTGACATGCTTTTCATTCGCTCAGTAGTTTTTCTGCTACTTTCTATTTGCAAAAGTTAAACAAATAGTGGCCTTCAGATTCATTCCTTTTAACTTTTTCATGTAAAGAAACAATAGTGAGTTTTTAAGTTTATGGAAATATACTTGCAGTAGATGCAGATGTCGACGCCCTTTCCCGGCACTGTGTCCTGCAGTGGTGACCAAGTCCCGTGCAGGCTGTGTTCCGGCTTCAGGAGCTGCTGGCTGGGGAGCCGCTTGGCCCTGGGGCGGTGAAGCCTCACAGGGGCATTCCACTGCCCGCGTTCGCCTGCTGTCTGACCAGCTCTGTCTCCAGCTCAGTTTTATTTTGGAAAGCTAGACTTCAAGTCAACCAGTCCAAGGAGTGTGGCTCCCCGGAGCAGCAGCCTGTGCCGTCCTCCCTTCCCAGTCGAGTCGAGGCCCTGACTGCCCCTGCAGCGCCCCCGGCAGCCGGAGCTGCACTTTTACTTTTTCTCTTGTTTTTCACTTTTTCTTTTTCTTTGTCTTGCACTTCCCCTTGCCTCACTGGCCTGCACTGGTTTCTGTGCGTTTCAGATGCGCGTGAGAACCGTTCCCTGGGGCTGGGTCTGTGGGGTGACGTGTCGCTGTTCTGTTCCAGGTCCAGTTTCAAGCAGGCTTTGGAAGCCCTGCCGCAGCTGGCGAGCGGAGCAGATAAGAAGTGAGTTCTGGGCGCCGACCCCGGGCGGGAAGCCGGGTGCACTGCTCGGGGCGACCGCCCTCCCTGGAAGAGCAGCGGGCCGCGCTGGGAGGAGCGGCACTGAGCCAGAACTGGGTCTTGCGCCGCGTGCGTTCTCCCTGCCCCCTGGTCTTCCGGTGACGGCGACGCAAGGAAAAGCCCTTCTAGGCTGAGGATAATGCAGAAATTAGCTGATTTTAAGTTCTAAGGAACTAGTACAGAAAATATCACAAGAAAGCTTACTCGCCTTACTCAACTTCAGGAAGGAAGGCAGCTTAGTAAAACACAGGATGCCGTGATTGGTTTTCTTTTTTTACTTCGAGCAGTTATGCACACTTTGTCCTCTATAAAATATAAAGAGCAGCAGATTTGTATACACACATAATAAAATCGCACATTTCATCACCAGCACATTAACAATCTCCACTTGCATTTAAACTCTGCTGCTCACAGAACAGGAAGTCTGGCCTGAGAGGCCCTTGCTCCTGTCCTTGTGCCCCGCCCAGCCTGCACGGAGCCCGCAGCAGCCCTGCGCCCCTTCGCCAGCCGCCTCTCTGCCTGGGAGCCCTCACACGAGGATCCGGGGTGCAGGGGACTCAGAGTGGCCCCGGGGCTGGCAGCGGAGGAGCTGTCGCAGGCGCTGGTGGCCTTGGGGAAAGGCGGTGCGGCAGCTCTCCCTGCAGTGGACCCACGCGGGCAGTGGACGCCACACAGACACCTGCCGTTCCATTGCGCTACTTCCCACCTGCCTTGCTGGCTCTCAGCTGTGTCAGAATGCAGTCCAGACCGTGTTTGTTTCTTTAAATATGATGAAACATAAAATAATCACTGTCCTCTTCGACGTGGCTCAGAAGCTGGGCGTTTGAGCGTCTGAAGGGTGGGGACTGCCCCTGGCCTGTTCTGGCCCCGCCCCGCCCCGTGCTGCGCCTGCGCTCTCCACCCCGCCCTGCTCCAGCTAGGCACCTAGCAGGCCTGTCCCAGGGGCTCCGCTCTGGCTGCGGCTGCAAGAAACGTGCTGCTCTACTCCCCGAGCTCCAGCGCCTGCTAGAGACACGCGGACGAGGAGGGGACAGCAGTGAGCCCGGCTGCTGGGGGCGCTGCAGGAGCGGGCACCAGGGAGGAGGAGGAGGCCGCCCACAACGATCGAGGCAGCGGGAACGTCCTGGCTCCCGACTCCAGAGTTCTTACACAGCTGTGTGTGTCAGCGGCCTACAGCTGTTGAACGAAAAGAGCAGACTGTAGTGTTCTTTTACAGTGAATTTTAAAAGAATAGGCTCAAGTATTGTTTTAGGGGAGACTCTAATCTAGGGGAGGTGGACAGGCCAGGAGTTTTTAAATATAAGCGTAAATACATGCATTCCTTTTGCCTGGCCCCCTTGATTGACTTATTTCCGTTATTATGAATCCATAGGCAGGGACTTTTGCAGCTTCCTCTTACAAATGGCAAGCGGAAGGCGGAGCTGGAGCCTGTCTCCCACGGGTGGGCCTTGGGTGCCAGGCTGTGACTTGGTGTCTTCCCCGCAGGCTCCTGGAAGAGCTGCTGAACAAGTTCAAGAGCAGCATGCACCTGCAGCTCACCTGCTTCCAGGCTGCCTCTTCGATGCTGATGAAGACGTGAGGCCCGCACAGGAAGGGCAGCCCCGGCAGCGAGGGTGAGGTGGTCACTGGCCCGTGCCCTTTGCAATCTCTTTTACTCCTCTGGCTTAGTGGCATAGGAAGATGTTGGGATGTGTTTTTATTTCAGCCAGACGGCCCTCTGGGAAGCGCCCAAGCAGAGTGGGATCCGTGAGGCTGTTCAGCACGCCTTGTACAGAGTATTTTTCCGAAGCTGCCTGTTAAACAGTGCATGCTGGGAGGGGCCTGGGGCCGGCCGAGCCGTGCTGCCGTGGGGAAGGCCTTTCTTAGGGCTCACTCAGATTTCCAGACACGTGAACAGATTGATAAGAGATGTGGCAAGTCAAGTTTAGACATCCTCAGAGCTAGTCCTAAATTGTACAGCTGCACTTAAAAGCTTTCTTTGTATAAGGCCCTAAATTTCCTAATTCTAGTGAGTTTCAGAAAACAGTGAGCTACCTAAAAAGCTGTTACACTTGGAGTAGATTCTCTGTGGTCCAGAAGTCCGGGAGTCAACCCTGTACTCTGCTGTCTGCCGCCTGCCGCCCTTCCTGTTCTGAGCACTGGCCACCTGTCCCATGGACCCGTGACTTTGGTCCTGCAGTGCCAGTGTGGGTGCTGGATCCGGGCTCCGGGGACAGTGGCCTCCCGTCTCTGCACAGGCCACTGGCAGCTGCTCTCTCCGCCTGCCTTGCCCTTGGAAGCACCTCGCTGCAGAGCTGGGCGAGCCTGGTAGCCCATTTGCAGAGCACAAGAGCCTCCCGGTGCCCAGCAGGGATTCCCTGCTGAGGGCGGCTTTCGGGGCCTCTCCGGCACCTGCCCTTTGCCCCCCGAAGACCGACCTGGCTCCATCGCAGCCTCCTTGTGGGGGCCTCAGAATTCTCTACAGGTTGCAGAGTCCTCTTTCTACATTGCTGAACTTAACGTCATTATTAGTACTGGTCGTTTTAGGGCACAGTATTAACCACACACTGGCACTGTTTGGGACAAGTAAGTGGGATGCATGCTCTTTTGTAACTGGAAGTGAAGGTTTACTTTTTACAGACGCATTAGTTAAAGCCGCTAAGAAGGATGCAGCATATTGTCTCTCCTTAGTGTGCTGACCACAGTATGTGACAGGCCTGCAGCCTAAGTGATGGAACTGCAGCCCTGAATGTTGTTTTATCCGAGCTCCTACAGCACATTCTGCCAGTAAAGAGCTGGTCTGTGCTGGAAGATGCAATTCAGTTGACTGTTTTCTCCACCAAGTGTCTTTATTTCAGTGTTCTCATTAACTGTGTAATGATTTATGTGTCTGGTTTTAATGCTTAAAATAAATACTTGCGTCCTGGTTTGTCCTGCACTTGTCATGCAGCCGTTGGAAAGCGTTTCTCAGGCGCTGTGCTGCTGTCTGGCTGGCTGGCCGCGCTGGGGCCGCACCTTTACTCCATCTGGCCCTCGCCACGCTGAGGGCAGCCTTGGCGAGCAGGTGGCCCCTGTGCCCAACCAGCAGACAGGAGACCCGGGCCTAGAAGAGGTGAGTGGCCTCTCTGAGACCGGGGCTGAGGAGGGGCAGCTGCCACGCCGGCTCCCTACCCTGCACGGAGCTCGTTTCCTCCCGTCCTCCCACAGGGACGCAGGCCTGGGACAGCGTGCAGTGCCCAGGACTGTCTGGCAAGGAGTGCCCCGTGTTGGGGAGCGGGCACGGAAACCCCGTACCCAAATGAAGGAGCTCAGGACAACCATGCGGACAAATCTCGGGCCCTTCTCGGAAGAAGGGAGATTTCAAGAGCTATTTGAGGGACAGAGATGGGCTTAGTGGTTGGTAGGAGACGAGGAACCAGCCGCAAGTTGGAAGGAAGCTGCGAGGGGTCTGTGTGGTCAGCCCGGCTCTGGGAGCTGGCCAGGCTGCTCCCTGCAGACCACTGGAGAGAGTGGTTTCACTAAGACTTCCGGTCTCCGTGTACCGTGAAGGTGGCCGATTCTAGGAAAGATGCGAGCAGAGCCTCTCTCCCAGGCTCGGGTCACCGACTCACCCTCCCCTGCCAGCCATGTGTGCTGCTCTCCTTTTCTCTGTTTTCTCTTCACTGCCGCATGCGTGCCATGCGTGCTGTGCCCCGCAGCCTTGGGGACAGGTGCGTGTGCCTCTTGCGGCTGGCCCCCCTCTCTCGGCCCTCGCCCTTCCTCTGCTGCCTCCTCCCCCCTGGATCTTCTTTCCCCCTTTTCACTCTCGTTCATTTTCTTAGTCTTAGCTCACATTCATGACACATAATGTTCTCCTTCGTGTAGGGTATTAGATTCCTGTACGTGGCACGTCTCTGTTCTAATTTCCTCTCCCCCTCCTCCTTCCCCCTCAGTCTCCCTTCCCATTTGCAAGAGACCCAGCCCCTCACTTCCTCTGTCCATCCTTTATTCTTTATTGTACTTGAAGGAATAAAAATTGCATTTTAATTCTGGTTTTGGTGCAAGGCGGGGTGTGTTTCTCTTGAGTATGTGCCGTTGGATATTCTGCCATTAGTTGCGTAAAAATATTGTAATGTGTTTTCTGAAAAGTCACACATTTCAACTAGTTTCAAGAGTAGGTTTCCAAAATAATGAGAATAATTGTATTAGAACAACTATGCCTCTAATTTGTTTTATATGCTAAAAATAATTATGCACAAAGTAGCATCCATTTTTCCATTAAACATTGATCTATCGAATCAGTATTCCTGTAAAGATTTCCATACAGACTTGTGAACTGATCTCAGAATCTAAGGAGGGGTTGGCTGTGTGATGTCACCTCGGCTAAAGACGCAGGGTGACGCCGCCCCATGCCGTGAACGCTGGCTGTGTGTGTGTGACGTGTGAAGCCACCGTGCATTCTGGGTGCTGGTCTCACGTCTCTTCAGGCGCATTTCTTTCCTTTATTGTATGGGTCACTAGAAAGCCTTTGTGTACCTGGCAAGATTGTAAATTCCTAGCAGTGACTGTCTCGTGAAGAGAACCTGAGTCTGGATCACTGCTGTGGGTCTGGCATCGCAGTGAAAGTGAGCAGGACGTCCCCACACGCGTAACAGGCGGCTGGGCAAGGTGGCCTTCACCATCAACCTGTGAGCCTTGGTGGCGTCCTGCTGCTTGAGTTGTTAAAATGTTGATAGCCCTGTGGTTGTTGTTATCTCTCTGCACTCTTTTTGAAAAGCACGCCCTGTCAGGCGTCACACTCTGTAGCAAGGTACAAAGCCCTGAGGACCAAGACCACTTCCTCTGCCCCGCAGGGTCGAGGTCTTGTTAGGAGAGCAGGAGGGGAAGGGGGCGGCTGTGGGGTCACGGGGAAGGGCGCGAATTACAGGAAGGAAGCGACAGACCAAAATGGAGAGAACTGAGAAAGCCCTGGGCTCGGCATTTAGGAAGTCATGCCAGGCGTGGTGGCGCATGCCTGTGATCCCAACACTTGGGAAGCTGCGGCAGGAGGATCCCAGCAAGTTCAAGGCCAGCCTGGCTCATCTCAAAAAAAAGAAAACTGTATATGAGTAGGTTTCGAGTGATAAAGGAGCCGGAGCTGGGGAAACGCTGCTGTGGGCTCTCCCCCGCATCACAGTGGGGCTCCTGAGGAAGCGCCTCTTGGCTGTCAGGGTGTCCTGGCCTCGGGAGAAAAGCCCACTCCTGCAGGAGGCTCTTTCCTGGCTTCTCTAGTCTTCTGTCACGTCTGCCACCTCCTGTTGCGCCTGCGTCTACTGCAGCTGTTGGGGTCTTAGAGACTTTCGCCCCAACCTTCTCCCGTTTCCCTCTGACGATGGGGCTCCCATGAAGACGTCCCAGGACCCGGGTGTGAAGGAGTCGCTGAGCTACAGCCCGCAGCCCCCCGGCCACTGTGCTGTGGGGGCTCGGGCTGTTGCATGTCACTGGTGATGTGATGTCAGCAGATGCACCAGACAGTCCTTGTGTTTTTGTACATTAAACACATGGTCAGATGGTCTCATAGAGCTGGTGGTTGACAGTCCCTCCATCCCTGCCTCCCCCTTGCCTGCTGCTAAAGTGTCCACCGCACTTCCTTTAGCTGATCTGATTGCTGAGGGATTCACCTCCATGTCCCTCCTTAATACGTTTGTGTTATTACCTCTCCGTTGTTTGGTTTGGGACACGATAGTCTTCCTACAGTAGAACGTGAAAATTCAGCTCTTCCTCCTGTTGCCTCTAAGACACACACAATCCCTTCACCTCTCAGTGGTTCGTTTTGGTTGGACCAGAATTATCCAGTGTCCAGATTATGAGATCTGTGTGTGTGCTACTCAGTGCTGAGCCACCGTAGACCAGGATGCACTTCCGGCTGTGCTCCTTGTAATCCTGCATCTTCCAGCACAGGACTCTTCGTTGAGTGTCTGCTGGGACAGCATCCCCACAGGTGCCAGCCTGGAGTCCCCTGCTTCTCTGTGTCTCCCGTCTTCCCCTCCGTTTGCTCCCTCCCTTGGCAGAGCCCAGCCTCCAGGAGCTTCCGGTGTGGGTTTCTTGAGTCCTTGACTGCAGGGACACAGCTCGCTGGATGCAGGGTGCGGGCTCCAGGCCGCTCTTCCTCAGAAACTCCCCCTCTGTTCCAGGGCCCTCTTCCTTTTTTTGGTCTGTAGAAGTCCCGAATGCTGCGCTGGACGATGCCCTTTACTCCTAGTAGTGAGCCGGTCGGTATCTTCGGATTCTGGGAAATGTTCTTCAGTTATTTCTTTGAATGCCCTGTGACCTTGGACCTGGTTGTTTTGTTTTGTTTTTGTTTTTCTTAGTATTTGGACCTCTTGGCCTAATCTTTTAAAAATGTTTTTAGTCTTTTCCTTCTTGTCTTCCATCACTTTATTTTTGAAAATTTTTCTACTGAATTTTTAATTATTGCTATTTATAAAAAGGGTTTTGTCTCTGAATGCTTCTTTTTATAGAGTCCTATTTCCTACTTCTCTGGGAACAGTCATAGTCCGTTAGAAGTCTTGTTTGTGCAAAGCCTCTGGTTTGCCCTGTTGTGTCCACCCGTTGGAGTTGATGTCAGAAGCTCCTGTGGCACTTCTGCTGCTCTTGGCTGTGCTCACACTGAGCAGTGGCACAGAGGCCAGTGGGACTGTGAGCACCACAAGCAGGGTCTCAGCAGTTAGGGGCCACGGGCCCTTCAGGAGCCCCGGCCACTGCCCCAGGAGTGGCCTGGAGTCTCACCCAGAGGGTCCCTGTGTCTCAGCCCAGGACACAAGTGGAGGGAGCAGGCCGGGTGGCAGAGCCCCTGCTGCCCACTGGATGTGCCCCCCTCAGCCTCCCTGGAGAACAGGGCTCTCCTGCAGAGAGGGAAGTTGCCCAGCTCTGTGGGAAGAGGAGACCGTCAGCCAGTAGCTGTGCCTCACTCACCCTCCCACTCACCCTGTGCTTTATGCCCAGCTGTATCTACTCCAGAAGGTCCTGACCACACAGCTCTGCACCTTTGAAGAACTTCGAGGTGCAGGCTTCAAGTTTTTCATCTTTGTTTTTAGTACTGCCCGTTTGAGATCTGCTGAATGGGTTTCTCCACATCCATCTACTCAGCTAGTCTCATCTAGCTATTATTTCCTCTCCGATTCCCTTTCTCTTTGTGGAATGAATATTGAGTATATAATATATGCTCAGCTGTATTTACTGTGTGTATGTTACAGTGTGTGTCGTATGTCATTGACATATTGAGAATATACTGTCTGCACACATACACACCACCACCATGCCCTGCACTGTCATTTTTGTATGGTTTTGATAGAGCTAAGGTTGATGTGTTGTTTTAATCTGCCATCTGTAACTGAAACTTAAAGTTAAGTCTTTGTTTGTTCTGTTGGGCCCTAACACCAGAGTGTTCACAGTGCACGGCCCTCAGACTTGCCCTAAGATAGGATGATTTACTCTGAGGCTCGTAAACTGGAGGGAGTGTTAGGAGGGAAGGCAGGGGCCATCTGTTCTTACAGATTCTTCTCCCTCCCACTGACCAAGTCGGGTTCAGCAGGGCATCATTTTAATCAATAATTAGAAACAAGGCTTGGAATGTACCAGCACCCTCGCTAGACTCACCAAAATTCAAACCTCAGTGTTTAGATCTACTGAACAATTTATGGGAAAAACGAGGGATAGAAAAACATATTGGTAGACATTCAACAAAATCAGTACCGCAAGAAACCAAAGCACGTAACCACATTTCTTCAAGAAGGTAACTAAAGAATGAAAGGGGGAGATCAGAGAATACCCTGCCTGATAAAATACACTTCCGGGACCTGGCAACCACTGGCATCATGTGGATGCTGTTTGGATCTTCAAGAATTTATTTTTTAATAATTAAAAAATATGAAATACTGTTACTACAACAATATCGAAGATGATAAGGAATTACTGTTAATATTTTAGGTGTCATACTGTTACAGTATGGGATTATGATTTTTCAGCCATTATCTTTTAATCCTTTGTAGGGTGTCGTCTCTTTGTAGTAACCAGGACAGTAGAGCAACCCCTGCTCCCTCCAAACCAACCCATGGGACAGAAAGGGGAGCCAGAAGTAGGCCCAAGTAAATGCCATCACGTGATCTCTAACCCGGGAGCCAGGCAGCAGGGGAAGATTGTCCTCAACACATGCTTCTGGAGAAACATCCCGCCTCTGGAAGAAAGCCCATCTGAATGATGCTTCCGAATATATTTACTTCTGGGTTCTGAGAACAAGACTCATAATGATTGAGAGCAAAAAAATGCCAGTTTTCCTCTACCCCGCTAAAACTATGCAAGGAAAATATTCATGAAAAGAAATCTAAGGTTGTTGAGTTGATGTCACGCAAGAGATACCAGAAGACAAAATGTACTTAGAAATAAAGTAATAGTTTTCCAGGAAGATAAAATTATTCTAAACGGGGGGGGGGGTATACTTAATATAACCTCAAGATATATCATTTTAATAGCGCTAGAGTTCGCAGTCCATAATTATACTGATGGGTTTTTAACACACTTTTGTTAGAGTTGATGGAATAAGCTGGCAAAATATCTCAAAATGAAAGGAAATTTGCAAAGAGCCATTAGCAAGCTTCATATGGCAGAAATGTGTAGAACTCTACCTCTTTGGAGAATTGATCACCTCTCAGCCACAGGGCAAGTCCCAAGAAGTAACAGTCAGTACTGAGCTCACTGACCACGATAAAACAGATGAGTAACAAGGAGGTAACTTAAAACCCTGCCTGTTTGGAAATTTTAGAATAGACGTCTGAATAACACACCAGTGCAGAAAGAAGCATCACAAGAATTAGACAAATTGAGAGCTGAACAATAATGAAAAACTTCACATTGAAATGTGGAATGCAACTACACATTCAAGAGAAATACGCAGCTTTTATTGCTTCTATTAGAAAAGGAGATTGAGCCAGGAATCAAACTGAAAAGAATTTTTAAATTTTTTAAAAGAATGAGCCTCGAAACAGTAAAGAAATTCTAAAAAACGGCAAGGAAAGGAATAAAAAGCAAAGATCGAGTATAAACAATGAAATTTTAAAAGATGACAAGACCCAGGCGGGCTCACGGGTCCCGGGCTCCAGGAGGCCGTGACGGGGGAGATGCCCTGGCGAGACCCGGAGAGCCGTGGGGTCGGGTGGGGCGCAGCTTGCAGGGTCTGCTCGTGCCGGCACCAGGCGGAGGACGCAGCGTGGCCTCAGGCAGCTGGCTGACAAGTACCGTGAAGTCCGACTCCTGTAACCCTCTCTGGATTCGGGCTTGAGGAACCTGGGTGCACACTTGGAGACCCCGTGCCTGTGGCTCTGGGGACAGAACCACAGCTCAGGGTGCGAGCCGACGACGACCTGGAGAGGGAAGATGAAGCAGCACGCGACAGCAGAGTCCGGGACAAAGCCCGGAGGTCGGCGGCCTCGGACAGGCGGCGCTGTGCAGAGGCGCCGGGCTTTCACGCAGTTCCGGGCTCAGAGTGCGTTCGGGCGGTAACACACCAGTGCCCTGCTCTTCACAGGGACTCTTCCAAACCAGCTTCCACTGGTGTCACTTTATCGTGGACTAACACCGCCGGTACCAGTGAGAAGCACTTGCGTGGAAGGAGACAGCAGCAATGGGCGTCTATTCGCCGTCACATACGGCCTCCTCCACCAGCTGTGCGGGCCACTGCCTGGGCCAGAGCCGCCCCTCGCCCTGCGCAGCGAGCCCTGCTCACCGCCTTCCGGTGAGTGCCGGGCACTTTCCAGAGCTGCCGCGTGCAAGACTTTGGATTCCTGTGCGTGCGTGAGCAGCGTTGTGACACCTGGATTTTAGTCCAAGGAGGAATGATTGACTAGAATCACAAAACTCGCCTCAGGGGACGAGTGAAAACAGGCTCGCTGAGGTCCAGTGCACACCCCTGCCTAGTGGAGCCCCCCGTCTTGCAGAGTGCAACCCAGGAGAAGGGCAGAGCTGCCCCTGCCCTGCTCTAGAAGCCGCCCGAAACCAGCTTCTCGCTGCTGCAGAGGACCAGGTGAAGCCCTGGGGCTGGGGCCCCGACACTTGAGAGGTAGAGGCACGTGTCGGGGACTCGCTTTAGACCCAGAGCCTCCGATCTCCGATCTCGCAGCAGCTGCCTCAGCCAGACCTCTGTCAGGCTCCACTGACAAGGGGTTCAGAGGCACAGCTGTCCCTAGCCCCATGCCCACCTCCAGGGCGTTGCTGAAAGAGGAGAAACGTGCTAACAGAAGATCTGCTTTTTTCCTTTCTCCTCAAGACTCCACTGTGTGCTCCGGTTTCCTGGTTAAAGCCACCCAAGGTGTCTGAACGGAAGTTGGGAGCAGCAGTTGAGAACCTGGCCTGGGAGCTTTGGCACCAGCCTGCGCACTCCCCGCTCGCCAAAGGCTGCTTTAAACTCCGGTTCCACACAAGCTGCCGGACCACACTGTCTGCTGGCCTCTCCGGGCCCTTGGCGCCTGTCCGAAGCCCCCAGCTCACTGACACCTGCCAGCTGTGCGAAGGCCCGGCTGCTTCCTCCAGGGCTCGAGCGCCCGCGGGTCCTGGTGGGGAGCACGTTGGTGGAGAGGTGCTGTGGGCACCGGGTGAAGGGCTGGCAGCGGCTGCTCACGCTCCGGGCCGTTCCTCCACCACGACTCAGAGGGGGCGAAGTGCCCGCTCGGCCTCCCAGAGCCGGGCCGGAGACACCGCTGGCTCCGCCTCATTTCAGGAAACCTCAGCTTGTGCCATTCGTAAGAAAATCCAGAAATACGTTCATTCAAAAGCAAAAGTTTCTTAATGGAAGTCAAGTAATTTTGAGTATTTTTAAACCATGCAGACTCATTTAGAGAACACAGGCACACTGAGAGCCCACCGGAAGCCCGGAGCAGGGGCTGCAGACCGAGACCGTGTGGAGCGGTTAAGACCCCACGCTCCATTCCAGGGCTCCGTGGCTTCGGACAGGGTTTCTGCCTCATCCAGCCCCGTGTACTTCACCCCGTCTCTGGTCCCGGGAAGCGGTCCGGTTCCTGCCCTCAGCGAGTTGTACTCCAGCCTGGGGCGAGGACTGGGGTGGGCGTGCAGCCAGAGGCCGCCCCTCAGCCCGCTCTGACCAGCAGCCACGGCAGCTCCCGCTGGCCCACGCGCTGTCCCCGTGCCCGGCAGGGGGAGCCGTCGCTGCCTGGCGCTGGCGCCTCTTGGAGCACCCTGCGCTGAGTCATGCTCGAATTCTGGGCGCGCTCTGGTCATCTTTGGAAGAGGTCTGTGAACTGTCAGGGCACCACCGCTGTCATCTCCCCATCAGGTGTCGGGTCTGCCCCGCAGGAACCACAGCACCTGGCTCTGCACTTTCACCTCGGCGGGGGGGACAAGCAGCAGCCCTGCGCCGCCAGACGCTCTGCCTCCTCCCTTGCCCTGAGGAGCTGCACCTGGAGCTCAGGAGGGACACGTGCTGCCAGCCGAGACTGCACACCGGTGCTGCAGCACACTCACTTCACATTGGGGCTGTGGTACCACGCTTGGGTGAAACGCTAACGAGAAAACCAGGAGGCCTCTGTGAGGCCACTTTCTGACAGCCCTCTCCAGGCCTTCTGTCGGTCTAAAACTGCTGCAAAGTAAATAGTGGGGCAGAATTCAGGGCCACCTTGAAAGTGTGAGAAGCCCCAGCGGCACCTGCAGCTCCTCCCGAACGCGCTCCTAGGGCGGCCCTGAGCCAGGAGCAGCCTGAGCCGCAGGAGGGCACTGAGCGGGTGTGGCCCGCAGAGCGGCCTGGCAGCTCCTACCCTGCGCGCCTCCCTCGACTCGCCTCGGTGTCACTGCTTGGCCACGCCCTGGTGCCCCTGGCATCCAGGCGGACTCCCTGGGCCCTGACGGTGAGCACGCGCTGCCTGGTCGGGGCCTCACCCGCAGAGCGCCGCACACATGGGTGGGGAAGGGGTACCGTGGCTCGCCTCCCTCGCCTCCAGGCTCCTCCTTTTCAGCCCCTACTTCACAGAAAGTGGTGCAGTGAGAACCAGAGGGCGCGTTCGGATCCCCCAAGGGGGCCACCCTTCCCTGGCGGCTCCCTATCTTCCTAACTGCTGGGTGCTCATTCTGATTCCTTCCCCCGTCTCCTAACCACAGGCTTCCCTGTGACTCACAACGGTTTGCTGTCCCTTGCTGAACTCTGTCCCCAAGAGGCAAATGAACACATCGGAGACCAAAGGAAACTCTTCCCCGGTCCTCAGCGCTGGCTTCAGCCCAGGGTCGTTCCTCTCTTCAGGTTCCCTCTGTCCACACGGCCACCCTCCTTCCGAGTCCCCACTGCTGCCTGAACCTCTCATGCTGCTGCCCGCTTCTCTCTGCACCTCCTCTTCCCGGCCCCTCCTGGGCTGTTCACACCCTTCGCCTTGTCTCGCCCAGGAAAGCCCTAGCTGAGCTCCTGGCATGCACGTGGCTCATGTGCCGTGACCCATGAAGCTCCTTGGGCACACGCATGAAAGCTGCACATGGGGTCCTTGTCGGGTGACCCAAGGGAGGCCCTGCTTGGACAGTGACTCCTTCCCTCGGGGCCTGCCGCCGCCGAGGGGTCTTCAGGATGCTTTCCACACGGTCCTCAGGTGCAGGATGGAAGTTCGGAGCTCACAGCGGAGGAAGGATTCGAGGCCTTTCCTCTGGCTATGCTCCAACTCAGGGAACAAGCTTAGTGCCACCTGCCAAGGACTTCACACCATTGAGGTGTGAGGCGCTGTCCTCAGGTACCTTTGGAAGTCACCCAGACAAACACAGCACCAATAAATGCTGCCAAATGTGGAAGGTGGAGATGTAGAAACTGTTGTCTGTCCTCAACAGAAATAAAGTGGAAATCACAGCAGAGGTATCTCTGGGTAATCTCCAAATGTCTGTAACTACACATACTTCTGCAATATCCCATGGGTCAAAAAAGAAATCACACGGTAACTTGGTCGGCATTTTGAAGTGAATGAAACACAAAGTATCAAAAAAGTTGTGGAACACAGCTAAATCCAGGGCGGAAGTTTGTAAGAAACAGCGGAAGTCTCAAATCAATACTCCTAAGTTTCCACCTTAGGAAAATAGCAAAAGGAGGGTAGATCAAGTCCAGGAACAGAGGACCACCGAGTGAGTGAGATTCAGAACAAGAAAATCAATTGAAAAAGAATTCATAAAACTCAAATCCAGTCTAATTCTTCAAAAGAATCAATCAATAAAACTGAAAAAGTCTCTCACCGGAGAGATACAGGGAAAGACACGCACGGTTGATGGCAAGGAAAAAAGGGAGGGTGTTGGCCCAGGTGTGGGAGTGCATACCTAGAATCCCAGCTGCATTCTGGGAGGCTGAAGCAGGAGGATTCCACGTGCAAGCCCAGCCTGAACAGCCCTCCTGGGTTGAGACATGCTGGCAAAGGGCAGAGCAAAGAGGTCCTCACAGGCTTGTCACGGGTGTCTACACCCCTCCCCGACACAGGGACCCGGGGTCACCTCCAGGGCAGTTCCAGCCTCCGCATGAGCTGCCCGGTGACCCAGCTCTGGGTGGTGATGCCTCGCACACCTGCTGCCTGTGAAGCTACCTTGGGCTGTGTGTGTGTGTGTGTGTGTGTGTGTGTGACCAAGTCTAAATTGTCCCGGCTGGGCCCAGACTCCTGGGCTCAGGAGATCTTCCTGTCAGCCTGCTGAGTAGCCAGGACTTCCAGTGGCACCAAATTCGTTTTGTGGGACGCCTGCCTGAGCCCGCCACCTCTGCCTGCCCTCCATGCAGCTCAGGAGTGCCTGCCATGTGCACCCACATCCGGTCTGGGAAGACAGAGGGCGCCCGGCTCCCATTCTGAAGACAGGTGCGGGACCCGAACAGCGGTGACCCTGGACCTCATGGGCCGCTCCTGGCCACGCCCCAGGGTTTCCCCAGGGCCTCTGCCCTCCTCGGCCCCCTGCCTGCGTTCCACTGGGGCTGCTTGGTTTCTTGTAAAAGACGAAGTTAGAGTAAGCCTGGAGTCTGGTCCCATCTGCTTAACAAACAGGACAGGGAAATGCCGATGACACGCAAGCCACTCCTCCGACCACTTTGTTTTCGACCTCTGGATGGAAACACACCACTTCCTTCCACTGAGTCAGGGGCGCCTCCTCCCGAGCCCAGCAGCCAGGCTGCCAAACAGGAGCCTCACTCTTTCCACTGAGAGTCGCTCCTGCGGGAGCCCGCCAGCCGGAGGGCTGTGGTTGGGTTTTTGTTGTTATTGTTTGGTTTTTGGGTTTTCTAAGATTGCATAAGTTCCCACGTGGAGAAGGAGGAGCGTGTGTGCCCCAGCACTGGCCAAGGTGCACTGTGCGGGAGGCCAGCTGAGGAAGGCGGGAAACCGACCCTCCCGCCTGCCACTCTCCCTGCTGAGCCCCAACTGTGCCCTGGGCTGGAGCTGCTGCCTCGTGTTAGTCCCTGCCATGCCCTGCAGGGGCACCCTCTGCCTCAGTTTCTCCTGTAGAGTTCCCCTGTGCAGCCACTTCCCCCTCTCCTTTCCCAGCGTCCCCACCCTGCAGGAGATGAGGCAGCAGAGGTGGGAAAGGCTCACAGGCAGAGGACAAGGAAGGAGAATCTCAATCCAGGACAGGGCATGAGAGATGCGCTTCCAGGGGTCCATTAAACTGCGCTCACTCCGGAGCCAAGACCCTGGCAGACGGGGACCCGGACTTCCTCCGCCCAGGGCAGAGACTGTGGCCCTTCCAGGTGGCAGCCCCGGGCCCTGCATCCTTGTCACCTCCTCCCCGGCCCATGCCCCTGTCCCCTCCGTGGGGGATGCACTGCAGGCTACGCCCAGCCTGGTTCCCCACGGCCCTGTCTCGGGTCTCCCCCAGCCCGCCCAGCCGCCTGCAGCGTGCTTTATTACTGCGTGTTGTGGAGATTCTTTTCCTCCTGAGCCCGAGGCCCCCGGACCAACTCCCTGGAGGTCCCCAGCCCTGGAAAGGCCCCGCCTGGCCCTGAGCTCAGCCTTCTGTCACCAGTGTTGTCCCAGGGACTTCAGGTTGTTACCCGAGGCTCAATGCAGAAACCAAAGTCAGCCTCAAGCCGGCATGGGCATCCAGGGCTCCTCTGCCTCGCTCAGAGTTCCAGATGTGCAGAGCGCAGAGGAGGCAAAGAATAACAATAACAAAATAGCCTCGTCTGTCACCTGACGGCAAAGGCACGAGGGCCTGCAGCCCCGGAGCCTGGGCTTCCTGTCCGAGGCACCGCTGGCCCTCCCTGCCTGTGGCCCCGGCCCTCCAGTGCAGCCTGGCTGTGTCCTCTCTCTCCAGCGACACCGAGGCCGCTGCAAAGTCGGCCCGGTGAGCATGTGCCATGTGGCAGGGTTCCCCGCACAATCTGCTGCGCCCGTGGCTCCATGAGCAGCGTGGACCCAGCTGTGCTGTCTAACCAGGATGGGAGCGGGGCCCTGGCGCGCAGACTCTGGGGGCCACGTGGACGCGGGCCACACGTGCAGGCGCTGGGCGCGGGGCCGTGGGGTAGCGCAGAGGCCAGGCAGGGACTCGCGCTCCGCGGCTGCTCCGGAAGAGCAGCCTCACTGGCCAGGGAGGGGCCTCGGGGAGAGACATGGGGCCCGCCCTGCAGAGCTGACGGTCGGCAGCCCCGGCCGGCGCCCTCCCTGCCCCGTGCCCTGACGGGGAGCCCTTGCTGCGCCTCCCTGCTGGCCACGTGCTCCTGTGCCCCCCCGCCAGGGTCCTGCTCTGCTTTGGTCTCCTGGGTTGCACTCTGTCACCCTGCCCTGCAGGGCTGGTCCCTCCATCGGGCGCAGTGTGAGGGCCTGGCAGGTTTAGAGGGCGTCTCACTATGTGCCCAGGTAGCCTCAAACTGCTGGCTCCAGAGATCCTCCTGCCTCAGCTTCCTGAGTGGCTGGGACTGCAGGCAGAGGCCACCGCGCCGGGCCTGCTCCTTTTGTCACCTCCTGCTCGGGTATTGTCCTGCGTCAGGGTCATCGCAGAGACCGAGGACAGCGCCTGACCTCTCCTCAGGTCTCCCCTCTGCCCCGCTCCCTCCTTTCCCACTGCTGCTCCATCTGTATTTGTCCCTTGCATACTTCACCCGCCCTGAGGCTGTCTGCAGAGACCCTTTCCCCTCTGTGGCTTTTCCTGGAAGCCCCTGGGTCACCCGCCAGGCTCAGGGCCGCTGCCAGCTTTGAAATGTGGACGAGGCTCCGGGCCTCCTGGTGGCCCCGGGACAGCGCTGCCTTGCCTCTGCGGCACACGCTTTTCTCTCGTGACAGACTGAGCTCGCCTGTCTCCAAAGGCTTCGCTTCTTTATGGACAGGGCTCAAGCACCCGGAAGTGGCTGGAAGTAGGACAGTGCCTGCCACCCAGCTCTGATAATTGTCAGCTCTTTGCCATTCCTACCTCCTCCCTGGCCCTCTTTTTACTTTAAAGGCACTCATTGATTGATAAACTGACAGCAGGGCTGTAAATGAGTCCGGCAGTTTCTGTAAATCAGTGTGCACTTGATTTCACCACAGCACGGTGTGCGTGTGGAAGCCGGCAATGCGCGTGTGTGCACAGCACGTATTCACCACTGCTGCGTGCCGCGTGCTCACATAGCAGCAGGCCTGCAGCCACAGCCCAGTTCTTTGTGGTTGTCATTTTCAGCGTTGTATGTGGAGATAACTGGGCTCACAGAGAGGCTGCGGGAGCAGAACGGCGGCCCATGCGGCACCCTCACTGCCGCTTCTTCAGTGTCTCCTAAAACCAGAGGCAGAGGCATATCCTGCATGAGCACAGTGTAGTTGCTCACGCTAAGACTGCACACTGATACAGCCCCATTCCTCAAGCTCCAGAGCACGCTGCCCAGCACGTGAGACCACTGATGCGCTTTGCAGGAAAGAAGGAAGGTGAGGGCTTCTCAGGGCTCTCGGGCAGTGCTGGCTGTCTCCTCCTCTTCCGGCCCAGGACAGCGCTGCACGCTTCTGTCCCCAAGTGGGGCGCTCCCCCTTGTGATGTGCAGCTAGAGCTGGGAGTTCAGGAGGCCGGGTCCTCCGGCAGGGGCTGCTCTCGGGGACGCTGGCCATCGCTGGGCTGGCTCCGGGCTCTGTGTGGCTTTCCAGCCCGGGCTGAGGTTCCAGGGCTGCTCCTCGAGGTGACCCTGCCTGGCCAGCATCGCGCAGCTCTGTTCCCCCTGCTCGCTTCCCCTTCTCTGCCTTCCCTTGGGCCCTGAGAGTGGGTTAAAAGTGCTCAAGAAGCTGCCCAGGAAAGGAAGTGTCCAGGCCTGCAGGGCCAGGGCTGGGGAGCCCAGAAGGCCCAGCAGGGGTCCTGGCCGGAGGGGCTGCAGAGCTGGGCACTGAGCGTGACTGCAGGAGAGGGGGTGGGACACAGCGCAGTGAGGCCTCACCTCCTCCGCAAGCCCAGAGGCCACACGGAGCTACGAGCACAGGAGGCTGGGCCTGGCCCGCGCTGGCTCTCGCTGTGCTGCGACAGTTCCACAGGCACAGGTTCCTGGCAAGTTCTGTCCACAGGGCCCTGCACCAAGAGTCAGGGCAGCTGGCTTCTGGCTTTGGTTTCTTTTTTGGTTAAATTTTTGTCTTTAGCAGTCCATGTGTGCAGTGCGCGTGGTCACTCCCCTTGCGGGGACTCGTCCTAATTCTTCTTCCCTCCCCTGCTCCCTGCGCCTCCCTCCAGCCCCAGTTCCCTTCCTTTTCTGCACAAGATCTTTTTCTTTCCTCCTGTCTGTCTTTCATTTTGCTCTTTATTTATATTTTGAGTTTCTCATAGAAGAGCAACCTTGCAATATTTAAACTGTGTGTCTGGTTTATCTCCCTTAACATATGGTCTCCAGGTGCATCCATTTTCCCACAAATGACTCAAGTTTATCCTTCATTATGGCAAAGTAGTGCTCCATTGTGTAGAAATGCCATGTCTTCTTAATCCATTCATCCCTTGCTGCCTCTGAATTGTAGCTACTGTGGATTGTGCTGCTGTAAAAAAGGGGTGTGCATGGCCCTGCAATGTGCTAGCTCATCCAGGGGACAGTGTCTGCCTGGTGAACACCTGCCCCCCCCAGTAAGTGTGAGGCTCAGAGAGGCTGCTTAGGCCCTTGCTTACCCGTGTCACCCGCGGTCGTAGTGGTGTTATTGTTGCATTATTATAGTTCTTAGAAAAGGGAGGGCAAACATGAAAAATGGTCCAAAAATAAAAATAAAATATTCAGGAGAGCCACCCAGCACCCTTAAAGGAGGAAGCTGGCTGCAGGCAGTGAGGATAGTTTGCCTTGGAAAAGCAACCTGTGCTATTTGCACAAAATCGTTCGGTCCTGCCCTTGACCCCTCACCCTTTTGAAAATGAGTTCTCTGGACGAAGCTCTCACACTCAGGTGGGATGGTCCCGGGCCTCACTCGTGGTGAAAGGCGTGGTCCCCAACCTGGAACCCTGAGGTCCCTGCCTTCCCCGGGACCTGGGACCCCGGTTTCTCTGACTTCCGGTCTCTCTCCCGCCCACACCGCATGTGTGCCAGGCTCTCCTCTTGGTGTGACTCCTGTGAGGGCCTTCGCCCCAGCTGAGCCGAGGTGGGCGCTGGCCCCTGAAGCTGCAAACCTGCAGGCTGAGGGAGGCTTTGCTGTAGTAGCACAGAGCTGATTCATCCAACGGAGACAACCGACATGAGCAGTAGACGACTGCGTAGTGAAACTTCTCTATCACCCTGTCCCATTTGTTACCCATTTGTGTCCCGTGTGACACGGGAAAGGGTTATTGTATTGCAGGCAGACGATAAAATTACACTTGCGCTGTGATTACAGCTAGGCAAAAGGATTCGGCTATGGACAGGAAGTGGAAAGGGAGGAGCAGAGTGCAGGGAGATCTGAGGAGAGCTGTGGGAGATGACTCTCCAGCTCACGCCTGTTCCTTACGGGGCAACCGCGTGTCCGCTGTGTCCCCTGCACCGTGGGCACCCGGGAGAAGCCCTCCCCGCCCTCTGGCACTGAGGACTTGGGAACACAGTCACCGTGGGCTTGTGATTGTGAGGCTCGTGCACACCAGTGCTGCCGCTGCACCTCCCTCTCGGTGGCTTCTTCTCAGAGGAGCCTTGGGGCTCAGGCCTGGCAGTCAGTACCCTCCGGAAGTCACACAGGCGGCCGTGCAGATGCGGCCCAGGCGAGGCTCCAGCAGGAGGCCTGTTTCACCAAGTGCGCCCCGATTTGTAACCTTATTTGCCCCAAAGATGCCAAGGCTGAGTGTGCACACACAGCTCCCCAGCTTCGTGCACATGAGCCAGTGCTGGGCTCCTCTGTAGGGCACTGGGGCCTCTGTGGCTGCCCTAACAGTCGAGGGCTCTGGCCGGGGTAGAGCCGAGAGGACGTCGCGGCTGGGATGAGGCCCAGGGGTGGGAGCTGGACCTGAGGCTCCCACTCCTGTGCAGCCCCTGCGGCTGCGGCCAGAGGCCTTGCACCTGCCCTCCACAGGGCCAACCTGGGCCTGGGCCCGAGCAGGACGCAGAGTGGCTGGGAGCTGGGGGTGGGCAGCACCGAGGTGTCCTGCTCTCTTGGGAGGTGCGCAGGGTCCTGAGCCAGGGTGGCTGGGCTGCCTGCCAGGCCCTTCCCTGGCTGCGGCTCCACATCCACCTGCTCGCGCCGGGAAAGGGCTCCTTGGAGCTGCTCTGGTGGCAGAGGCTGTATGGCTGCCCCGGGAGCCCAGGGGAGACTCGGGAGCCCCTGCTCTGCCTCCCCTCCCAGAGCCGCCCCAGCTGGCCCTGCCCGGGTACACACCGGTCCCCTGTCGGCTGTGCTGCTCCTGGCGTGGACCAAACTCCAAGGGTGAGGGCCTGGCTGGTGCGGGGCTGCGTGGCACCCACAGCGGCCGGCAGGTGCCGACCATCTCCAAAGGTTCGAGGCCGCTGGGTCCTGCAGGGCCAGGTGGAGTCCTGCTCGGCGCTGTCCAGAGGCCCTGCGCTACCCCGCCCCCGACTCCTGGGTTTCTCTTGGCCTCCAGCCCTGCAGGCAGGGAAACCTGTCCCTTGCTCTCAGCCGGGCACGCAGCGCCCCTGGGAAACTAAAGTCTCCTAAGTTTTCTAACAGCGTGTGATACCCTTTATGGCCTCCTTTTCTTTTCTTTTTTTAAGCAATGAATGCACACAGAAAAATCTGATTTTCAGTGCAACTGACTAGATCAGAAAGATGTATTTGGTGATTTATCTCAGGAAATTTAGAGGTTTTATTTTTCCTCTGGGTAATACAGAGGAACCTACACAATGCCAAATGGTAAATATCTAATTAGATCCGTGGTTGATCTTCCTGACACATTTACATGAAACAAAAATGTTTCCTAGGACACACAGGCTTTTGGAATCAGTTTGTTTCTTGGTGTGATGTTCAGGGTTCATTTCCAAAGAAGCCTAGGGGTGGGGCCGTGGGCAGTCGCACATGGGAACCTCTGGCCAGGAGTTGAGGGTTATTGGATGCTGCCATGGTGCAGGATGTGGCTGCAGTGTGCTAAGTGGCTTCAGTTGCCTCATTGAGACCTGGAGCAGACAGGGTGAAGGGCCTGAATGTAAGGAGTAGATCATTCCCGTGATCCTGCTCCCAGCAAACTCTGTTCAGTGAGCGGAGTCTGAATCATTTTCATTTGTTTGCTTGCTGGGAAAACGCAGCCTGGCAGCCTGGGCTGGACGCACTGCCACTGCCTGCAGCCCCTGACTGGGTACTGGTCAGTGATGAGCATGTGCGGCCGAGGCGAGGCAGAGACAGCCATCGCTCACCCTGGCTCACGGCTGGACGCACGGACACACGAGCACCTCTCCATCCTCCAGAAGGAGCGAGCCCAGTGCGCGCACCTCAGACGCGGACACTCTGGTGGGTTTGTCACCTCCATGCCCAGCCTAGCCTCACCGCCCCACTGCGAGAGGGCAGGAGGGGCTCCAGGGCCACAGGCTGCCTGCAGTGGAGCCCGAGTTCCTTCTGATACGCATGTGCCTTCCCCCGCCACATCTGCAACAGCGGACGACTGTGTGATCTCCCTCATAGCCCTGTCTTAATGCATCCAAAGCTGAACGCTGGCCGCCATAGCTGTTCACATGGGGCCAACACAGCCACCCTCCAGGCGGCCTGCGGTGCTCTCTGTCTGGTGCCTGTGTAACTCCACATCATTTTAGTCGATTTCCCTAAATCGTCCCTCTTCGCCTCTCCACCCACCCCCAGAGCCCGTTTGTCCTGGAGCACCACTGCCTTCTCCAGCTCCTCCTGGGCTTGGACTGCTGTAGCTTCCGCCTCACACTGCTGTCCCCGGCTTTCCTGTTGAGGATGTGGGACCCTTAGCTGCTCTGGTTTCCAGGACCCAAGCCCGGGGCCCTGACCACACACCCCAGGACCCGGCCGAGTGTCCTTTTCTTCACCATGTTCAGCTCAAACACATGCTTCAAGCTTCCGCCATGGATGCCCCTTGTGGAGGAAGCTGCCCCTCTGCCAGGGTCACTGGGCTGTGCGCGCGCACACACACACACACACACCTACCTTTGTTTGCCTCACCCATCTCTAACTGTTCAAACACACACACAAGCAAGCAAACAACCAAAACATGCGGTCAGCACATAATATGGGGCAGCTGCAGTGGAAAACAGTAAGAGGACTGCTCGAAGAGAAGCCCACGGTGACCGAGGGCCCAGCTATTCCTCTTCTGCTGAGACGCCCAGCAAATTGGAAGCAGGGCCGTGCTGGGTCTGGCCAGCCATGCCCTAGCGGCATGGTCCACAACAGCTGAGACCCGGGCTGGCGGGCGGCCCGTGACAGCAGGCGATGGACACCGTGCAGGCCGTGCGGCAAGCGTAGCACCCCGGGGCCACAGGCTGGCCAGGACGGGCTGCCGCCTGCTCTGCCCACGGGAAATGCCCGCAGAGCCCAAAAGCAGGTGGGGTGGGCTGAGGAGCCTCTGTTCATGCAGCAGAGCTTCAGTCCCAGGACAAACGAGCCCTAGCAGGCGGGTGGAGCTGACCGCACAACCCTGCAGGATGAGACAGGCAGAAATGGCCATGATGGTCACCTCCTTCTGTTTACAAACTGGAATCTGAGTGCCCTTCGTCCTCTCTTCCCCGCGCCCAGCCTGCTGCTCACTCAGACTCCGAGGAGCAGAGCAACGCGCGCTCTGGAAGAGCCACAGCAGTTGCCGATGAGCCGATGCAGGGAGTTGGCCAAGCATTACTCAGGCTCAGGTCGCAGAGGGGCTCAGCCAGGGTGCAGGGCGGGCGCCTCCCTCTGTGATGCCCTGAGTGTCTGCAGGATGCAGGCCTCTCTCTCCAGGGAGCCAGGTCCCGGGCTCCCCACTCTGCCAGCAGACCGAGCCTGGTCTACGCCCCAGGCGACGGCTCCAGAGGAAGGCACTCCAGCAGCTCAGCAAGCTCAGCCTCCCACCGCCCAGAGGCCCTGAGCACTGTGGCCTCTGCAGCCCCGACCTTGCCTGCCCCCCATCCCCATCCAAGTCACCAGTGACAGAAACCTGGCCCTGCTGCTTGGCGAAGCTGCATCTGCAAATACCTCAACTCCAGCTCCACGGAGACCGCGCCCTTCCCTGCCTCCCACTCCTAATCAAAGCCAAGCATGGCTGTCGGGCAGACCGCCCAGGGCGAAGGCCCAGGGCTGGGGAAACCACACAGTGCTCTAATAACTGAAGATCTGCGCTTGACCTGGGCGGCACCCCTCATGCTGGCGGTTGATGGAGCACCGTGGGCAGATGAGTCAGAGCCCTGGCCACTCCTGGCCCCCTCTGCCACCTGCTCCTGGGCTCCTTCGCTCCTTTGCTGCCAGCACAGCCCCTCAACTTCTGCTGTCACCCCTTGTAAGGAACAGCGTCCCTGGGCGTTCTCGCCGGGCCAGGGAGAGCCGAGCTTCTGCCTCTCAAGCTGTCCAGCCAGTCCTCACTGTGCGGTGAGTCTTCCCGCACTTAGGAGCTGTTGGTTCGGAAAGTGTCCTGGAGCTGTGTGTGAATGACCCCGAGGAGCTCACTGTCCCGACGCTGGCAGTCCTGTTCCCTGAAGCTCTGCCCCTCCCTCAGAGGTGGCCCTGGTCGTCCCTCGCCTGGTGAGTCCCCTTGCTCATCACAGGCATGGTGTTTGAGTCATCTGTGCTGCCACAGATGGGGACACAGCTGTGGCACTGCCACTCCATGAGTGGTAGAGGGGAGACATCCGGCCGCATGGCTGCAGCCACCATGGCCCCTCACACATGGGCCCCTCGGCCTCACAGCTCCCCAGGGAGCTGGCGGTGCCAGGCAGGCCAGATAGGAGCCCTGGGGCTCGGCTGTGCCTTTGCTGAGGGCACCTGGCTGAAGCTGACCTCGAGCGTCCAGCAGGAGAGCAACACCAAGGAGAGAGGAACAGCCATGGGAGCTTGGTGATGGAGACAGAAAACGGGCTGCGCGAAGTGTGTGCTTAGCAGCCCGAGGGTCCCCACGCCGCCTCTCCCTCCCTGCCTGGCCACCCCTCAGCACACCGCCCAACTGGGTGGCACCGGCCTGGACCCTCGTTCTAGAATGGCAGGAGCCCTGGCACCACAGGAAAGAAAAGTCCTGCAGGGAAGCCAGATTTCACAGACAGGAAAGGGAAGGTGGCCAAGGCACCCGGGGGCGCCCGGGAGGGGCTCCGGGGTCCACTTGGGGGCAGAGTCACAGCCTGCAGCCCTGCTGTCCAGGCCCACTGCAGCCCAAATGGGCCTTTAGCTTCCGCTCCCAAGAAGAGGCAGCCAGGGGAGGGGGTGCCAGACCGGGTGCCACCTGCCGAGACCCTGTCGGCCCGAGGCCTCACCTGTCATCTGCGTGGTGCTGCTTCTCTCCTGGCCTCTCCTGACCTTGAAGGGCTGGGACTCTAAAACTTGCCATGACTTCAACTTCTCTCCTTCCTTTTTCTGTTCTCATGTTAGGTTCAGCTCTTGTAGGAACGTTATCTGTTAGGACAATAGGATGTTGTGGCATTGCTCAGAAGAGAAAATGACTTTCTTAAAGATCTGAATCCACCAGAAAGTGCCTGATTTTCATGGAGGTTTTAAAATTTATACACAGGCCACCAGCAGCAAGGGTGCACGGTCCATGTGTCCCCAGCTCGTTTGAGGGCCGCCCTTTATGAGCAGGCTCCTCCCACCTTCCTTGGTACCCACATATCTGTGCTGTTCTCAGTGTTTGCTCTTCCGCACTGTCATACATGTGGCGCATACACTAGGTAGCCTTTTATATTTGGTGTCTCTTACTTCAAATATGCATTAAAGATTAATGCATGCTGTTATGCCTTGTATCTAGATGTCCCCGAAAAGCCATAGGTGGGGCTTTTCAGAGGTGGCTGGATCTAGGTGGTATGATGCTGGGATCATGGATGTGATTCTGGGATTGATTCCTGGTGTGATGCTTGCATTAAGGGTGTGAGTGCTACCCACCTTAAGGATGAGAAACTCGGATAAAATATAAGAGACAGAAAAGGGGCTGCTATTGTTGCTGGTCACTTGTGGCTTGCTCTTTCCTGCCTTCTGCCTGCTTTGAACTGTTTCTCCCCTGCGATGCCCCTCTGCCAGGCCACCCTACCTTGTAGCTAGCCGACTATGGACTGAAACCTTTACAAACTGTAAGCTAAATAAACCTTTTCTCCTTTAACTTTGGGCATCAGCTATCTTGGTCAGCAATAAGAAAAAGTAGTAAGACATACGCGTTTATGTAAAGATTTCATTTTTCTTGGCTAAATACCTCATAGCGGGACATTTTGATCAGACAGGACGTGTATGTCTAAGTTTATAAAAAATCACCAATGTGTTTTGCACTCTCCCCAATAAGGTAGGAGAGTCCGAATTTCTCTTCATCCTCTCCAGTACTTGGTGATGTCAGGTTTTTTCTTTCTCTTTTTTAGCCATTCTAATAGGAGTGTAAAGCTCACTGGAGTTTGGTTAAAGGTGTGAGTCTCTTCCCACCTTCCTGTTGGCCATCCACGTGTCTTCTTCTTCGGTAGGGGCTTTGTTGCTAATGAACTATTTCAAAAGTAAAAATGTAATGAGCACCCATCTTCCTACTCACCTGAAAGTCTGAAAGATTGTAAAGTTGACGTGTGCAGTGCCCCTGGAGCTTTTGTCCTTCATTACTACCTAGGTATCTACAAACAATATTGCTAGGGAAGTGGAAAATGGAGGATTTCTGGAGATTTCAGTACACAGAAAATGAAGATGGCACCCCATGTTAAGATCTAATTCCTTCCAGCCCACGTCCTCTACCCGGCTCCGTGAGCTCGCAAGGCTCCCTCTGCCCTGTGCTTGACCTTTCTCCTGTGGCCTCTGACTGCAGGGTTTGGCAGGGATGTGGTCGCAGCACTGTCTCTTCTCACTTCTTTGTGAAGCCATGGCCGTTCCTGTGAGGCTGTGGTTTGAGCTAGCGACTGGATTTGACTCTGACTCCGTGAAGCGCAAGGCCAAGCACTTCTGCAGAAGGCCCCTTTCTCCCCGTGCACGGCCCTCCGGCAGGACGTGAGGGTCCAGTGTCACCTCTGCGTGGCTGGCCCAGTCGCGCACTTTGCGTCCATTCTGGAAGATCCCCGCGGACACAGCTGAGGTGGCCGCGCTCCCTGCCGTGTGGGTGAGAAGGCCAAGGCCAGGACACTGAGGCCGGCGGACCCCAGCTACGAGTCAGCCAAGTTTAAAACATGTCTCCTTGGGCCCAGGCCAGAAGTCCCGGACGGAGGAACCCAGGCTCCCACCGCAGGGAAGCCGCTCTGCCTGCCCTGGTGCACTGCGGGAGCTGAGCGTGTCTCAAAGCTGTTGGAGATGAGCGTGCTGGCTGTGTTGGAGAGAAGATCTGCCTCCTGGCAGGAGTGCTGTCCCAGGAGGGTCACCAGCTCGCCTTGTGTCTCATCTTCGCGAGACCACATTTCTTCATGGGGGTGTGCCCAGCTCCTAGAGACAGGCCGGGAGCACACTGATAGATGCCCAGCCCATGTGAAAGGACCAGGCACCCCCAGAGAGGCATGGTGGCCAGTCAGGGCGGGGCGGGTGACCCCTGTGACACGCTTCACCCCACCCTCCCAGGGCCCTGGGTCTTTCTCGACCTCTCCCATGTTTTGTTTTCTTCCCAGATTCATTTCCTTCTCATCCTCTGCCTCCCCATGTCTTTGTTTTTGCTCTGATTGGACTCACTTCACCCTGACGTTAGTCTGGGAACTGATTCTTGTGGCTGTGTCCCCCAGTGGATCCATGGGACTGCTGCGCACTGTTGTGTGGGCTTTGCACAGCACCACTCCGAGCCCCCGTTCACATCCTAGTTGCTGCACGTGTTTGTGTAAATGTGTGTGTTATGTGTAATTCAGCCAGGGCAACTTTTTGATTGTTGGCAATGAAATTGCTTTGAGAAAGAGGGGTCTCTGCTGATTGATATAGAAGTCTGGTCAAGCCAGTGCTGCTGCTGCTGTAACCAACTAGAAGGCAAGAAAGATGCACACACAGTACAAAGCATTCCCAAATGCCACTCTCTCCCCCACCACAAAGGAGTCATGTCTGATTAGGCTGCTGCGCCCAAACCCGATGTCTGCTACACAGGAGGTTTCAGATACCTGAGTTTTGCTAGTTTTGTTTTTGTACTGGGGATTGAACTCAGGACCTTGTGCTTGCCAGGCAGGTATGGTGCCACTGAGCTAAATCCCTGGCCCTGTTGCTAGTTTTTCTTTTTCTTTTTCTTTTTTTTTTTTTTGGTACTGGGGATTGAACTCGGGTCCTTGCGCCTGCGCAGCAGGTGGCAAAACCACTGAGCTAAATCTCCGGCCCGCCTTTGCTAGTTTTTAATTGAATCGCTTCACTCTGCTCTGGTGAGCTCCACCAGCATGTGGTCCTGAAGGATCCTGCAGGAAAGGCTACATTTGAGCACTGGAATTCATACCGGGAAAAGTGTAAAATATCTTCTTATCATTTCATATTAAGCATATATTGAAAAGATCGTATTGGAATTCATTCTGCCCAATTCTCTTTACTCTTCCCTAACGTGGCTATAGGAGATATAACAGCACAGAAGTGGTTCATGTGTCTACGGGCCTCATAGCTACAGGTTGAAGCAGAGAGTTCCAAGTTCTGAACAGGAAGACCATGGCATGGAGATGGAGGTCTCAGCTCAGCTCCTGAATCAGGCTTGGGGCCCCAGGAAAGCCCCTTTCCTGATCCATGTCTCAGTTTCCCTTTTTTGAAACATGAGGGGACTGGCTTGGATAAGTGGCAGGAAACTCCCTCCCAGTTTCTGGGTTTAGTGTAGACAGAGGGGCATTGTGCCCTGCTTCTCAGCTTCCGGAACAGTATCCAGCTCCACCGGTTTGTGGCTTGGAGATGGACCTGTGTAATGAGGATGGTGACTGTTTGCTCAGGCCTTGGAGGAGACCACTTGGTTCTGTAACTGTTCCTTTAACCCCATGGAGCACTGAGGTCCCACTGCTCAGGCACCAGGGTGATGCTTGGCGATGAAGGACTCATCACACACTGCAGTCACTGAGCTCCAGTTCTGAGCAGCATTTAGGATGTTTAATCTCTCCTACTCTTCATTTCTTTCTTGTGGTTCATCTCATCCACGAAGGACCTTGATGTAATCATTTCCCTGTAATTGGTAGATAGCATCTCTCTCACTAAATACAGAACACTCTATCAATGCATTTTACAGGCAAGCCCTATCTTGTGTGGAAATTAAACAAAAAATTGGAATTACTAATAATGACATAAGTTGAATTTAAAATGGTTAAGAGAATAACATCATTGGAATAGAGATGTAGAGAAAAACAAATTATACCCATTGCAACATTTTCCATTCATCGCCAGTCATCTGCCTTCCAAAACAGGTACCCATTGTGACATAGCCCTAAGCACAGCATTTTAGCTGCTTTTAAAAAATTAAGTCTATTGGTGCAATTTAGATATACATAATAATCACATTCATCATATGAATTTGTACCTGCACATGATATATCTTAATTCTTACTTTTTTCCCATTCCCATCTCTTCAACCCTTCTTTCCCACCTTATTTTAAAAAGCTTTGCATATTTTATCTTTCTTTTCTTGTTTTCTTCCCTTTCTTCCTTTCCCTCTCCCTGCTCCTTTGCCCCTTCCCATTTGAAATTTTTCTCCCTATTTCACAATGTCTATTATATATTTTGGTCCTTTTTACACTTTCAGTTTCTCACACCAGAGAAACAATGCAATATTTACACATGCATGTCCAATTTATTTCACTTAAGAGTATAGTCTCTAGGTTCATCCATTTAGCTATAAATGTCTCAAGTTTATTTTTCTTTATGGCTGAGTAGTACTCCATTGTATTAAAAAATCACATCTTCTTTATCTATTCATTGGTTGATGGGCACTTGGGTTGTTTCCAAGATTTAGAAAATGGGTGTGCATATATCACTGTGGTATTATGCTTTTAATTCTTTTGGAACTTCTAAATAGAACCTCTAGTCCTAGTTTTTTTGAGCAATCTCCACACTGATTTCCACAGTGGTTGCACCAGTCTGCACTCCCACTAACAAAGGAGTCAATGAGAAAGCAGGGGACAATGCAAACACCATAAAAAGCTTGTTCACAGAAGTAATGGCAAAAAACTTCCCAACCAGAAAAAGAATTTGACATGCAAATAAGTGAGGCATATAGAACTCCAATCAGCCATGACCAAATACCCACACTAAAATAAATCCAAAATAAATCCACACTAAGGCATGTAATAATCAAGATTCCAGAAACTCAGCACAAGAACAGAATATTAAAAGCTGTTAGAGAAAGAAAACAAATCACCTATAAAGGAAACCCATCAGAATCACATCAGACTTCTCAACACAAATCCTTAAGGCTAGGAGAACTTGGAGTGAAGTATTTCAAGCCCTAAAGGAAAACAGCCTCCAACCCAGATTGATGGAACCTACAAAACTATGTTTCAAAATCAATGGAGAAATAAGATACTTACATGACAAAGAACAACTGAAGAAATTCATGACCACTAAACCAGCTCTACAAAATGCTCTGAAGGATATTTTAGAAAGAGATAATGAAGAACACAATTCTGAGAATACCCATAGAAAGAAGCCACCAGGCAAGGCAAACAATTAAACGGAGGGGTAAGACAGAGAACCAACAATAGGAAAACAATATGACAAGGATAAGACAATACATATCATTTGTAACCATCAATGTAAATGATTTCAATTCACCAATCAAAAGAAACAGACTGGCAGAATGGATCAAGAAACAAGATCCAACAATAGGCTCCATACAAGAAACACATTTAAACCAAAAATAAATTCATGGACTGAAAATCAAAGGATGGAAAACAATACTTCAGGTGACAGGGACCTGGAAAAAAGCAGGGATAGCTATTCTGTTTTCAGACAAAGTGAACTTCAAGCCAGGACTGACCAAGAGAGACAAAGAATTTCACTACATGCTTGTAAAAGGAACACTCCAAAAGGAAGAGATGACAATCATAAATATACATGCACCAAATACTGGTACATCCAATTATATAAAACAAATATTAATGGACATGAAAAATCAAGAAAGCACTAATACAATTGTAATGAGAGGCCTCTGTACCCCACTGTCACAAATAGACAGATCAACTGGACAAAAATCAATAAAGAAATGTCAGACCTGAACCAAATCGTGAACAATTAGACTACTGTTGTCTATAGACTGTTCCATTCTACAATGTCAGAAAACACGTTCTTCTCATTTGCACATGGGACATTCTCCAAAATATACCATATACTAGCTCATAGAATATGCTTAAGTAAATGCAAACAAACTGAAATTATCCCATCTATATTATTAGACCATAGTGCAATGAAATTGGAAATTTATGGCAAAAGAAACCACAAAAACTTCATAAACACATGGAAATTAAATAACACCCTCCTGAACAACCAATGGGTCACAGATGAAATTAAAGAAAAAATCAGACAGTTTCTACAATTAAGTGATAATACTGATACAACACATGAACTTATGAGACAGAAATGAAAGCAGTCCTACAAAGGAAAAAGAATAAGTCAGGCCCAAAGCTCATATGAGGGAGGAAATTATAAAGCTCAGAACAGAAATTAATGCAGTTGAGGGCTGAGGATGTAGCTCAGGGGTGCTATGCCTTCCTGGCAAGCGCAAGGTCCTGAGCACAACCCTTGTTACTGGAAAAAAAAAGAAATTAATGCAATTGAGACTAAGAAAACAATCCAAAGAATCAGTGAATCAGGGTTGGTTCTTTGAAAGACTAAACAAAATTAATAAACCCTTAGCCAACCTTAGCTGCTTTGGTAGAAATTCATCTGTATCTGGAAAAAACAAGGGGAGAGGCCCTCCCTGTCCACTTCCCTCAGCAATCGCCTGGAGAATGATGTTTTATGTCCAGTGGCTGAAGAACAGGATTCAGAAGAGAGGACAGTGCCTGTTTCCTTCCTGTGGTCAGCAAGCCCTGCTTGATGCCTGGTTTTCTGGATAAAGTCTGGGGTCTGAGACCACCGTCACCTCCACAAGTATGCTAGGCAACTCTGAGTCTTATCTCTATGAGACTTCTATGGCGTCCACGGAATTGCTCTCAAGCCTGGGTGACTTGCATGCAAAAGAGAACAGATGAGACGCTCAGACCACATGGAAATGGACTGAGGAGGCCATGGTGCAATGGTGGCCATGGAGAAGTGGAGGGAACCATTCACTTGAGTGTGTTTTTCTGCAGATTCTCCTGCACCACCCTTGATGAGGCCAGGACGTCAGGTTTGGAAAGGAAACATCTGAGGTGGAAGTAGGAGGGTGAGGACAGGGATGTGAAAGGATGCTGAAAGGAGAGAGATTTGAAAGCTCTGTTGGGCTGGACAGCATCCTGTTGGCCTCTGGATTTTCCTATCTAGGTGAAGCAGGTGTCCCAGCAGGTAGATTCTCAAGGAACCCTCTCCTCGGACTGTGGCCACACCTTCTGAAGCCCCAGGGCTCCAGTGAGAAGGAGCAGGTACATGGCAGGGTGTCTCCTCCAACCCCAGGAGGCGCAGCAAGAACACCCCTCAGCAGCTGTCCCTTCTCCAGGGTTCAGTGTAGCTGCGGTGTCCTGAGGGCTTGCTGTGTGCAAGCTGGTGAAGGAGTTCTGGCTCTTCCTCAGGATTCATAGGCTGGATCCAAGGCCAAACTAGCGAGAAGAAGCTCGCATTCAAAGGAAACCTAAAGATGATGGGGATCTGGTGCCTTCTTGGCATCTCCTCTTTTTTTGTCCAGGCTGCAGGGAGAAGGAAGATTGAGACGTCCAGTGGGGGGAGCGCCGCGCGGGTGACCTGCTCAGCCTGGGCCAGCCCGGAGGAGAGCGCTGCAAGACGCCTGCATGGGGAGGGACACGGGTGGCCCCACCTCTGGAAAGTGGGCAAGGAGAACTGGAGAGAGCCGGCCAGTGAGACCCAGGAGAGTGGGGTCGCTGTGATCCTCGGGCAGGAAGTCACAGGGCAGCCTGGGACAAGCTCTTGGCCCCAGGCTGCAGGGGCGGGAGCTCAGAGAGCTCTCTTCCCACCCCCAAGTCCGAGGACTTCCTCTCCCTCGCCTGGGGGCATTTGTGAGCCAGCCAGGTTCACCAAGGAAAGGTCACCCTGTGCTGTGCCCACCAGAGAGCAGGAAAAACCAGAGGCGGGAGGACCAGGACAGAAATAGGAAGCCAAGCCCCTCCCAGGCCCGGGCTGTGCCGGCAAACGGTCGGGTGGCAGCCCTGATTTGTGGTCTGCTGATCTGTGCGGTGAAGATGATCCCACCACAGCCAGGGGCGGGCGAGCCGCCAACAGGGCACCACCGCACGTGGGCCTGGAGAAGCACAGCAGCGCACGCGCACCACCCAGACACGTGGGGGCCCATGGGCGCCAAAGGGCGAGATCCTGCCCTCCGCCACCGTGGTGACAGGACTGACGGATGTGAGGTAAAGTGCAGTGAGCCGCACACAAAGCCAGCTGCTGTGTGACCCTGTAGGTGTGGAATCTGAAAGAGCTGATCTTAGAGGAATGGAGCCGGGAAGGCAGGGCTGGTCAACAGCACCAAGCTGCAGTGAGAGGGAGAGAAGCCCCTAGTGCCCAGCAGCACAGCCAGGTGACCACAGATCCCGGCCCAGGCACCCCAGCAGGCAGGGCAGGAGGCAAAAGGCCGGCTGAGGTGATGGCCCAGGCTCATCGCAGCACGGGCACTGCATGGGGCCAGCCCCGCCCCTGTGCCCTTGCAGCTGCAGGCAGTGCCCAGCCCAGGGCCGTTCCCAAGGCAGAGAGGCACCAGAGTCCCAGGAAACCCAGTTGGCAGCCATCTTTCTCTGCCTCCAGGAGTCCCTGGTGACACCGACGGATGCAAAGACGCACTGAAGAAACAGAGCCAGGGGCTTCCTGGTTTCCGGTGTGCATCGTCGACTTCTAGACAAGCCTCCTCAGGCCTTGGCCGCAGACTCAGAGCTCTGCCCCGGCCTTCCAAGCTGCCTTTCCCTTCCCCGTCCTCCCACAGCAGGCTGGGCTTGCCCCTGCCCTGCAGCTTGCTAAGCTCCCAGCCTTTCAGAGGTGGTTTGCTGCAGAGGCTCGCAGGGAAACAGGAAGTAGCTGGCGGGCTCACGGTCATGGGAAGCCATGCAGCTGAGGAGGCCTGCAGGGTCCTCTGCGCCTGCTGCCTGGGCCCCTGACACCCACACCTCGGAACCCCATGTGAGGAGGGGGCGCCCCTGACATGGGCATGCTTGTGTGGCCAGGCAAGGGCAGGCTGGCTCCTGCTGCAGGCTCTCTGGCATCTGCAGCAGTGGCCCCAGGGACACGAGGCCAGCAGGCTTGAACACGGCCAACTGGGAGAGCCCCAAGCCCTCCACTGTCAGATGAGTAAAGGTTTGTTTTTCCCCTGACCAGAGCTTCCGCTGCTGGTGTGGCGCTCTAATCGCAAGGCGGTTATTCATCATTCTGGACTGGTGGGGACTTTCGCCGGGCTTACCCAGAGCCAGCAGGCTGGGGCTCGGGCACCCACCCAGGCCAGCAGTGAAGGATCACTGGGAGCACATTCAGGATGGGTACTCAGCAGTACCTTGGGTCCTGCCCTTCATAATGGGCCATGTGCTCTCCCTGACCTCCTGCTGATGGGCCAGGGGGAGGCTGGGGAGCAGACTTGGGGCCTGCCAGGTCTCAGCCATCACCTGCCACAGCTGCTCGGGGCCTGCAACCCTGAGCATGGCAAATGCTGGGCGACATGTGGAACTCAAGGACCACACTGTGGGAAGGACAGAGCGTGTCTGGAAAGGGCCCCACCATTCCCATCCAGTCTTCAGGAGGTGCCTTTCCTCCTCCAATGAACCCCAACAAAAACCTTGTCCCGAGTGCTGGGATCCACCAAGTTCTCCATCAAACTCTGGTCGCACAAATCCCTGTGGCTGGGTTTTCCTTAGGCTTTTCCAAGGGGACTTTCCTCATCCTATGGGGCAGGTGAAAATTGGGGCAGAAGAAATATTCTCGGATCAGAAGCAAGCAGCCGTGAAGGTCTCCCTGCTTCCCACCACAGGGGCTGGGTGTCTCTGAGCAGAGCAGTGGGCACTGAGTCCACCGCAAATCTGCCTTTCGTGGACAGCACAAGCCTCTCCCCTCCGCGCCCCGCCCACTCTGGGGAAGAGGTGGAAAGGTCCTCCCCCTTTGGTGAGCGTCACCCGCGCCTTCCTCCAGCTGCAAGGAGCTGCAGGTCTGGGGGGGCGGGGGGGGGCGGCAGGCAGGCCCGGAGAAGCGCCCGGAACCAAGCGGCTGCTCGGACCAGGATCAGCTCATCCACGTCAACGCCACTCACAGAGAACAGCGCGCACGCTGCTACTTCTCCCCTTTCTTCAAAAGTAGAAAAGATACATGTTCTATCTCAACTCAAACATTTTTCAAGTTTAATGTTGGATATGATGATAAATGTCAGAAAAACCCCTGAGGAGGCATCGCCATGACTTACGAACGTGGTGGAAACGGCTCGCAGAGCTGTGCCGCGCTCACTTTGAGGCAGCAGGCGTAGTGATGTGGTGGCAGCTGCCGCGGTGAGCAAGCCTTGCAAGGTCACCCAGGGGATGTGGCCGCGGGTGACTACAGCGTGGAGCCGCAGGGGCTGCACGTCTGTTCTTCCTTTTCTTTCATTTGATCACCAAAGCTCCCAACAAGTATCCCTGACAGAGGAGCAGTCATGCTGCGAGGCACCTTGGAGGCCGGAGGCTGTGTCTGGGCTGGGCTCCTGCCGGGCTCCGCGCCACCGCCACCGGGGCTCTAGGGACCCACCTGCAGCTTTCCTTCCCACAAAGGCGCTCCTTGGAACTTGAGAAGTTTCCTTAACAGAAAGCTTCTCAGCTGTGCCGCGCTACTTTCAGTAGCACAGAGACCACTGCTGAGTAAAAGGGTGGGGAAGAATGGGGACTGCCCGGAGCCAGAGCTCAAGCGCGACCTCCCTCATTCCCGGCTGCTCAGAACTCCCGTTCCCTTGGTGGATTCCAGGCTCGGAAGGCGCTGTGCCGGGTACTATGGAGACGGGAGTTTCGGGTCTGACGGGTAGGGAGTCCCGAGGGCGCACCAGTGAGCTCTTTATTTGAGCTGTTATCTATTTTAAATGGGTGAAAATTTATTTCAGGCGTATGAAACGTACGGCTTCTAGAAACCTTTACGGCTCAGCATGACACTAAAGTAGATATTTAAATTTAAAAAGTGAGTCAACCTAAAGGTCTCGAGAACATAATAATCCTTTTAAAAGTTTCTTAAGAAATATGTCAAATAGGTAATATTTATTTAAATAATAAAGTAAGCAAACTGATTTAACTTATTAAATATTTGTCATACATTTAAATTGCATAATATTAAAATAAATAATCATACACAAAAACTGTGAAGGCAGCGTATGTATAATTAAAACTTAGAGGCCACTAAGATGTGGCACTGTGCCCACTCTCGAAGGAGTTTATAGAAATAGCAGGTGCCATTCACACGGGACCTGGGTGCCAGGCTCAGCACGCCCTGCGCCTCCTGACAACAGCCCCGTGCAGAAGACCCCCATGCTGCAGGAGAAACTAAGAGGGACCACAGGGCAGGACCAGCCGGGATCAAATCCCCTCCCCGACACTTGCTGCCATGCGACCTTCACAGGGCCCACTGCCCATCTGTAAGGTGGGAAGTGCAGTCTCCAGGATTACTTGAAGGATTACACAGATAAGATTGATATTTTTAAAAATGTATTCATTCCACAAACATCTATTGAGGACTCACCACGTTCCTGACTCTGGTCACGAGATCAACTGTCACACGTCAAAGCCCGCAGCACCCAAAAAAATGTTCATTCAGAGCGAACCTCATTGAGAGTTAACCAGACCCCAGCAGCCATCCAGATCCTGGGTTCCCCTCTCCTGGTCTCCCTGGGGAGCCATCTCGGTCTCTGCTTCCAGGCTCTGCCCCATCTGGAGGACTGGCTCCCCTTAGGGATGCCGCTGAGTTCACCTCTTTTCAGAGCAGCAAGGTGTCTTGGGAAGCCCAGGTTTGTTGCCAAGGCTGCTCTCCAGCAGCGGACTGGAGAGCACTGTGCCTCATCTCCTTCCCATCCAGCAGTGACAGAGGGGAAGACAGGGTGACATCAGAAATAAGAGCTAAAGCAGAAAGACCAGGCTTAAAGTTTCGGCTTTCCCTCCTAGTAGTTGCTCAACATTAGGCTGATAACTTTCTGTTTCTACACCTCAGATTCTTCACTTTGAAGTAGAAAATGGAGACACTTCCTTCTTGGAGATTCCTTTCCCATAGCATCTGTCTCAACCCTTACTCCCCTTTGGCACAGGTCCAGGCCATGGAGTGGCCCTGGGGGCTTCTGGGAGAAAGGGACAGGGTGGGGCATCAGTAGATATCGAGTGGATGCACAGTGGTACCTTGGTTCACCAACTTGATTTTTTCCACAATTCTGGTCACAAACCAAGTTGGACAAGAACCAAATCAAATTCAGTGGCTAGGTTCCATGTTGACCTCACAGGGAAATTTGATTCAGTTTTCATCCAGTTCAGTTTGCAATCTGAATCGTAGAGAGAATTGAGTTTGTGAACCGAGGTACTGCTGTATCTTTTAGAACAGTCAGTGGTCTTCAGAAAATCATAAATTGCTGAGGATGTGGAGAAATTGGAGTCCTATGTACTGCTGGGAAGGCACAATTGTGCCCTCACCATGGAAGACGGTACGGTGAGTGCTTAAAAAGTGAACTGTAGAGTTACCACATGATCTTGCAATTCCCACTTCTAGATATGTGATCAAATAAACTGAAAGAGTCTCAATGGCCCTTTGTCTCCCCGTATACATGATGGCTTCAGTCACAAGAGCTAAACCATGGAAGCGACTCAGATCATCCGGGAAGAGTGCATAAACCAAATGAGGTCTTTCATACCATTGAATACTATTCAGCCTTAGAAAGAAAGGAAACTCTAACATGCACAACATAGATGACCCTTGAGGACTTATGCTATGAGAAATAAGCCACTCACAACAGGACAACATAGTGCACAATTCCACTTACATGAATTATTTGGAGTAGCCAAATGGATTTGAACTAAAAGAGAGAGGTGTCAGGGCCTGGGTGAGGGACACGAAGAGCTGACGTTTAATGAGTGTGGAGCTCCAGTCTGGGAAGATGAAAAAGTTCTGGAGGGTACTTTATGCCCTGAAACGTGCCTTTAAAAGTGGTTAAGATGGTAAATTTTATATTATGTATATTTTCCACAGAAAAGAATCAATGTTTTCGTCCTTCCTGTCTCCAAGAAACTCCAAGTGTTGATATTAGCATAGGAAATAGTAGGGCTGGAGCAGAGTGGGCCAGGGGTGGATGGATGGGGGGTGAGGCAGGAGTAGGAGGAAAGGCAGCGGCCACGGAAGGTCCCACGTGGGAGTGGCCATAGCTAGAAAAGCCGGGGAAGGTTCGTGTGCAGTGTCAGAGCTCAGAGGGCACAGGCCATCCTGCGGAAAAGGCGGCAACAGGGAGAGGGAACAGCATGGCAACGAAGTGAACCTGGACACCGGCCAGGGGGACCGGGGCTGCCTGAGGCCTGCACCCTCTGGGCCTGTACCAACTGTCACAGGAGTGGGGGCCCGGACCCCTGGGGACCCCGCACAGCAGCCTGAGAAAGAGGAAAACCACCAGAAAATATTAAAAGGGACGTACCAGCTTCGAAAGGTTACATTTGTCCTTCTTCCTCCATTCTAGTAACAAAATCTGTGGTCATTGGAGAAATTTAAAAAATCACAAACAGTAAAAAAAAATACACAAGAAAATTAAAAATCCCCATGTAGCCTCACCCCTCAGGGATAAAATTTATACTGCTGACTGGTCTTTTTAAACTACTTTAGGTACAAATTCCATATCATTTTAAAAAACATATATCACATTGTTTTAAAAGCTTTTTCATGTAACAAATTAACAACCATTTCCCCCGTGCCATAAAATCATGTAATACACAGTTTTAAAATAGTCTACAACAGTTCATCCTAGAGATGGACCATCACTTAGCCAGAACCCCAACGGAAATAGACACAAAAGACCTATTAAAGTTCACCAATTCCATTCTTACTGAGTGTCTCTTCTGGGCCAAACTGTCGCTGTCCTAGGTGTATAATGCCAAATCCAGTTTAGAGTAGGGAGGAAAAATTAATACGCAAGCAGTTACAACCAGAGTTACAGACACAGTAGGTACACATCTTAGTCCATACCTGCTATGATTTGTGTCCCCAAAGGCCCATATGTTTAAAGACTTGGTCCCTAGGCTGTGGTACCATTGGGAGGTGGTGGTAGCTTTAAGAGGTGGGGCTTCGTGGGAGGAAGTGAGGCTATTGGGGGTGTGTCCTGAAGATATTGTGGGATCCTGCCCCACCTCTCTCTGCCCAGCCTCCTCCACCACATGTCTGGTCATGTTGTGCTTGCTGGCCACAGGCCCAAAGCATAGGCCAGTCAGTCAGCCATGGAAACCTCTGAAACACCGAGGTTTGTCTCAGCTCTTTTGTCACAGCAACAGAAAGCTGGCTAATAGCTGAAGCTTTCAAGAAATATAATTCGTATTATCTTTAGCAATATCATTTTTATTCTAAGCTCTTACTCTCCTAGGGTGGTAGAAACTCAAGTTCAGTTCACTTTGGACACCTCCCCTTCCCTTGAGTTGAGACTCAGCTTGGCTCAGCTCCATAGTGCTGGGGGTGTGTGTGGAAGCATGTGTGTGTTTGTGTGTGCGCATGCTGGTCCGTGGGGAGGGTGGCCCACTCCCCCACGTCTGTTCACACCCATCCTGGGGCACCCATCCCTGCTTACAGTCATCAGTCCATAAGGCAGCCATGGGGTCACCCTCCAGTCCCGTGCTCCGCCCCTGCATAACTGGAGCTTTCAGCACCACTGTCACCCAAGCCTCTTCCAGGATCCAGAAGATGATTCTCCTTTTAAGGGGCTGCTGGAGTCTGAGTACTCATTTCTTCTGGGGCTCACTTCTCATCCCACTTCTGAGCATCTTTCTCTAGCCTGGGGTAGGAGGCCAGGAGGGCTGAAAGGCTTTACCTTTCTCAAATTCCCTGCTGGTTTTACACCTGGGTCCCAAAGGCTCAGCTGTGTGCGGAGGGAAGAGAGTGGGGAAACTGTCTCAATGCCTCACTCAGAAATGTCATCCCTCACAGAACCGAGCAGAGGGTAACAAGAGCAGAGAGGAAATGCTTCCAGGAGAGGGCTCCCACCTCAAAGCTCCTGGGGAGTGGGTGGCTTGCAGAGGAAGATGCCCAGGGAGGGGAGCAGGGCCTTTGAGGACTTTCTGAGTAGAGCCATTTGCCTACTCCTGGTCAGGTTGGGGACAGCAAGGACCACTGAGGAGCCCTGGATGTTCTCAAGCAACCTACAGTCCCTAAATGGACATTGACTCAGAAGGTACCCATCTGCCTAGGTTAATTTACGTACAGCCCATCCTAGAAAAAGTGAGATATCACAACCGACCCTATAGGTCTTTCTGAAGAGATAATATACCATTCACTATTTTTCCTGCACAGATGAGTATTGCTGGACACTAATGTGTGTACTTGTCTTTGTTAACTGCTGCTTTTAGCAGAGTGAATCCAAAACAGTCACACTTGCTCTGTAAAGAAAGGTTCAACTTCCTGGTGCCCGAAGGAGGTGTAAAATGATTTAAGGGCAAGCCCAGTGACTCAAAATGTCTTTGAAACACTCATTTAGATACAAGCAGTTGATAGATTATTTGAAAAAACAATCTTGCCTATGTATACTGACTTGAGCTATCCATGTGTGGAGCAAAGAGAGCCCTGAGAAGCAGTGTGATCATTGTGCTTTTCCATTTTTCTATTTGCTTATCACTTAGCCAATTCAACAATCATTCTAATATGTTGGGGGTCCCAGACCCAACCTGTGACTTTTCTGACAGCTCCCTGGAGCCTTCAGCTGAAGGATTTAGACACCCAGGCTGCAGCCCTGCACGCTGACAGTCTTCTGTGAGACTGAAAGTCGATGGGTCCAGGAAGGACCATGCCATGTAAGTAACACAGCAACACAGGTGGGAAAGGGACTCAGCTGGCCGCTCAGAGGGAGAATTTGGAGCTGAGGCCAGCAGTAGACTTAGGAACCCCCAGGGATTATATCTTCATGCTGCAACTTCTAGCCACAGTTTTAGATCACAATGCTGGTTAGCCTATGGCCCTTCCCCCTTCAGCAACAACAAGATCAGATGAGCTTTGAATATAAAAGGAGATATTACAAACAACTTCCCGGGAGCTACTAGAACTTTTAGAACAGAAGTACAAAAAGCAGTCAGGTTCCAAGGGAATGAAGATGATGAATAACTCTTTCCAGATGTATTGACATCTGGAAGATGTGTCCTTTCTGAGAATTGCCCAAAGCTAGCACATTTGCAGTTTTCTTTTCTTTTTCTTTTCTTTTCTTTTTTTTTAAAACAAGCTGAGCAAGTTGAGATCTGATTTCAGGGACACTCAACAACCAGGAAGGAAGTAGACTGCCAAAGCAGCCTCACTGAGAAAGCCGAACAGAAGGAGGAAGTAAGTAAAAAGCTGTCAAGAGGAGTGTTCAGTAACGCACAAACTCCATGACAATGTTTTTTAAAAGTCTTTATTTATCAGCTAACTAAAAACATTGTATTATCACATCAGTGTGTTCTGAAAATGAAATCTACATCAAAATCCATGACAGGTATGAAGAATGTTCACAGAATGTTCTGCAAGGTCTCAACAACACGGCAGGACCCTCAAAACACTGAGTCAGCCAGGGTCCTACCCACCAGCAGTTCTCTCAACATAGGGGGCACAGGGCAGGGGAAGAGGGAGAAGTGGATCCCATTACCTGTAAGGTCCCTTTCACCTCAAAGAATCTGAAGCAAAAAGGAGTGTCCACTGGAGGACTGACCTGTTGGTCTTTCTCTTCTTTTCTCCACCACATCTCTCCTCTCTTCCACTTCAACTATAATTTATGGGCATGTTCCTCAAAGCAGTGAAAATAAACACCAGGGGAATTGACCTTCGCTGCATTCCTGCGTCACGGTGGTCAGCAACAGATACCAAAGGATGGGTGAGACCCAGCCGCAAGCTCAGTCTCATGGACATGGTCCTCCTGTGCTTGAGTGATGACTATACCATTAGTGCTGCTCATGCCTTTGCACTTTACATTCCTTCTCTCAATGCAGCAAACTCTCTCGCTCGAACTCCGCTGAGCAGCTGGATTCCCTTCAGGGTGTCCGCTCTGTTCTGCTCAGGGTGGGGAGTTACAAGGTTTCAGCTCTAAACAAATTGGTCACCTGGTCTCTGTAATGGTCCAGATGACGTTAGTTACTGCCCAGAGTTTCACTAGACATATGAAATCCCAAGAACAGCGAAAAACCAAGCCCATGTATCTGTGAGACTTGTACAATCCCTCCTCTGTGATTCAGAGCTTTTTAGCCATAACAAGTACTCAAATCTTCGACAGCATCTTCCATTTAATACAAACTAAATTCTAGTGTGCACATCACATGAGACGACAAATGAGGAAACTATTCCTTTTCAAACTCCGGAGACCACTGTCAGGATTCTTCACCTGACCTTTCGTTGTTCACCTCCTATTCATCCCTCAAGATTAAAAAAGTCCACATATGTCAGTATGACAGTGCGATCAGAGATCATAGCCCAAACCAACAGGCATTTTTCAGAAAAAGAGGATTAACTGTAAAAGCAGCAAATATTTTTTAAAAATTCACACACACAGCATTAAAAATCAGGCATCACTTGGAAAATGAAGACTACAGGGTCTGGAAGGGACAGGTCCTGAGGAGACTGGTAAAACGCTGGCACTAGATTAAATGCTCTCAGGGGAGCAAGGAAGGGACGGGGGCCCTGGGAATCAGCAGTTCCCGATTTTATCTTCACCTTCCCGTAGGATAATATACCCCCGATACTCTGCATCTATAAGATGTATAAATCACGGCATTCACGGGACACGTTGGTTCCCCGAGGCACCCACGCTGCATGGTGGATGAGCCAAGTCACCCCTCCTGGGTGCAGGCCTCTAGAAGGGTGAGGTAAGTGTGTGCCTGCAGGCAAAGCTAAAGTCTTCTTGCGGACACTTCTGGCGGGGGGGGATTTGTGTTGGAGAAAAACAGCTGCCTTTTATTTCTTCCTCTTCTAGACTGCTTTCATTTACTATAGCCAATATAGTCAATATGCAATATTTTAGTTTTTTTAAATCCTTTTTTAAAAATAAAAGAATTGACATTCCAGGGCTTCATTGCATTCTATACTTGATAAAGGCTGTAACTTGTGTAATGCGAGGGATACAACCGGCATTTACTAAGTGCTTGCTGAATGAATTACAGAATAAAGCTTAGTATAAGAAAGCCACATACTTTGGAACTATTGACTCTTTTGCTGAGCCTGGAAGTAATGCCAGCTATTTTGTAGTAGGAGAAAAAATCCTGGAGGGCAGCACCCCTGTCTACCCAAGACACGAAGGGAAGCAGTCTGGTGAATCCAGGCAATTGGGAATTGGTGGGATTCTGTTCAAAAATAGATTTGGCAAAAGCCCAGTAATTTTAAGGCCCTGCCAAACTATTATTGGCATGAGGAAGCATCTAATATACAAAATAAGCAGAAACAGCCCCTGAGTGTGCAGTTACACAACTAGCAGAAGCCTGCCTGGGTCTTCGGATGGGCTCACAACCTGAGCCCCAGCTCCGCCTCTCAGTGTTGTCATGGATACTACCAATACCCCAACATAACAAACAGAAGAGGGGAAATGTCACCACGCTTTAAAAATACATCTTTAGTACTGGGTCTGTTGATTTTTTTCCTTCTTCTTCTTTAAGAAAAAAGTCTTAGTAATAATTTCTAGAGAATGAGAAACAAGAACCAAATGAATTATTCCTATGTGGAAGTAGGCCTAAGGTTTTTTGGCTGAAGGAAATGGCAACAGAGTTCACCAACTAGCTTCCAGGGCAGGCCAAGGAGAGGAAATGGGGTGCAAGGGTGGACTCTGCAGAGACCCGGCCGGGGCAGGTGATTCGGCTTCTATCCCTCAGCAATATTTCCACGCGAACTGTGGCTCCTAAAACATGAATACAGTTCTTTTGGATGTGCAGTGTGGTCTGCAATTTGGACTTTGTTTCCCTGAGAAATGATACAATACTGAAGTTTTTGCCAAAACACAAGCTTTCTCAGTCTTCAAAAGAGAACCATATTCCAGCTTCTATTTTAGAGAATGAAGAAATGCTTGGTGAGATTCATGGTATGAAAGGTGGCAGTCAGCGGAGCAGCGGAGCTGTCTGCCCATCAGACCTGAAGACTACAGTTCCTTCTGAAATAAGCTCATCTTCCTGTCAGAGGCAGCTGATTTTCTACACCCATCCTTGCTGTGAGCTGCAATTTTCCTCAGCTCTGGAGGTAAGAGAGAGGGCAGTCCCTCGGCTGTCCTTGTCAAAGCCAAATACTTACAATTAAAGAAGTCATTTGTCTGGATGGTTTTCACTCTGGAATGGAGGAATGTCGGATGGATCTGTGGTAGTCCTCGGGGCTGCTGATGTGCTCTGGTAAATCGTAACCCCGCAGGAAATGTCCACTGTTTTGTTGAGCAAAATAATACAGTTGTCTGGCTAGAAGGGGTTCCACCTTTAACAAGACATTAAAAATGTTATTGAGGTCTTCTTTTTAACATTGTGTAATTAGCTTATCATGAAATAACTCTCAAATTCTAAGGGTTAAATTCTAAATAAAGTTCAAAATTATATTCTATAACACACCAAGACATTTCATATTTAAAGTCATCTGAAGCGCCACTTTTTTATTACTCCTGAATATAGAGCAACCTGTGGACAGAATCTACTTAGTTCTGGACTTCAGTTGAGACTAAACACAAAGCTGAACTTCTAAATCAACTACCACTTGAAATTTACATTTCGCTAAGACTGAATGAACATTATCAGATCAAACAATCAAATCAAAAGGTCAGGCAAATTTCAGGGTAATTTAAACTAATGAGTTTATTTTTCTACAACTTTAGTACGACAGAGTGACAGCTCATCCTGAACAACTGAAGACACCCTGGCAGGCTACAGAATTCTAAACCAAACGGGAAAAGAAAAGGAAATAAAATTCAACAGCAACAAAACTGCTATCAAAGGAAAAGAGAAGTTCATTGGCCCCAAACATATCTAGTCTGGTTATTAGTTTGGACCACCAAAGGTCTACATTCAGCTTTTCCCGAATCACCGCACCAAAGGCCAGCTGAATGCTTTCAATGAAATGTGTTAAACTGAGCCTTCGCGCTATGTGGTATAAATGTCTTGCACAACTCCTTTGCAAGCACCTAAGATGAATTAAATCCATAGTGAAAAACAGATCTCATGGGTGTGCACCTGTACCTTTTCCTTTGATGGATCCCACGGCACCTTGCCTGGGAGTCTTCCTTGCCTACTGTGTGGAGAGGCACAAATTCAGAAACTTGAGCCTCACACTTGGATGGATGTAGGATGTTACCACTCCTCCCAGATGCTGCTTAGCAAGGCTGGGTTTCTCTGGTCATTGAGCCAGCTCTGTTCACAACCAGACACCAGCAATGCTATCATTCACTAGAGAGAAGTTAGGACAGAATGCTAAAATCTGGGATTATATTTTTGTTGCTGGTTGACTGGTTTTTTGTTTCTACAATTAGGAAGAGTAAACTGAATGTCCGAGTTTAAAGAGTGTCTTATTTCAATTTTCTTTCTTTCTTTTGGATACTACAGATGAGGCTAAAGGTGTTATGCATGCTAGGCCAGTGCTCTACCTCCAAGCCACACCTTCCTCCTCCAATTTTCAATAAGAAATATCACTAGAGCTAAAATCTCATCTGAATTTTGATATCATGGGGTGTAACTTTTTACCTGGGATTGCTCATTGTCTGTTTGTAGTAATGTAAAATTTTCAAAATCAAAAATTGTTTTTTTCAAATGACAAATGTTTTTTCTATGACAAATAAATGCTCAGTGGTGTCCATATAAACCTGTTTTCTCTTTTATGAAAAAGATGTGTACATGGTGCACAGATGCATAAATCTTAAACTGTGCAGGAGTCCGGGGGGAGCAACTGGTCTACCTGGACTCTTGAAAGATGTAGCTGCCCCCAGATAATTATTAAATAATTCCCAGAAATCCAGAAATAAAAGAGAGGCTGGGAAATATCTGGAGACGACCTGTAATACACACATGTGAATGGGTAACATCCCAACTGGAGAGAGATTCTCCCTCCAGGGAAGAGGTGCCAGCTGGGCAGTATTTAAAAGCCACGAGACACAAAGAACTTCAAAGAGCGACTGTTAGTGTCAGTCCTTCTGAAACATAAGGAGACAGGTGAGTGGAGCCCTGGGTTGGAGTCTCTGGTTCTGCGCCCCGTGACCTTAGGGCTGGAAGCAGCACTCGGGTCCCTGGGCTGGGCTGCCGCACGCGCGCTTCCGCTTCCTCGGGCGCTAGCTCAGGGTTACACCCTTTTTCCCAGTCTTCTCTCAGTGGAACTCTGACAGAGCCGGAAGATGGTGTGCAGGGCAGTGAGGATGTAGCCAGATACTCACGTGAGCCGTGATGAGCTTCCTCTGCCTCTGAGGGTCCGGGAACTCCTCCCCGAAGCACAGAGTCACCTGGAAGCGCGGCAGGGGCCGGCCGTGGTGAGCGAAGGCCTGCAGCTCTGAGAAACAGACAAGGCCACACCATGTCAGAAAGCCGCGCCGCCCAGGGGACCCAGAAGCAAGAGCACTGTGCTCCCTCCGGGCAGAGAAAGGGGCCGGCTCCTCTCCTGAAGTAGGGCCGGCCGTCGTGTGCAGCCCTCAGATACCACATCTCACACTCGCACATGCGCGCGCGCGCACACCAGGGGCAGGGGGCACTGCCCAAGCTGAAGCACTGCTCTGCAGCGCCGGCCCACTGGCAGGCCGTAGGTCACAGAAAGGAGGGAAGCAATGGCGTTGCCTGGAGGCAAAAACCATAACGTCCGCAAAGGAGATATTTTCATTAAGAAAATCAGAATGTTCCCACATCCCAGGACCATTTTAAAACTTCAAGACCCAGCTGTGGAGGCCACACAATCCAGTGTCTATGTTACTGAGGACACGTAGATGGCTCAGGGACACCTAGGTGGCTGGGGGCCCAGCTATCAGCAGCTACATCCCACTTGGCTCTAGGTCTAAACCCCAGAGGGTGGGTCTTTGAGCAGACTTTCTCGCCTTGCTTTGGAGACAGAACAATGACTTGGTTGTGGACTGACGAAGCCCCAGGGTCCCCTATGCCAGGCCACTGCTCCTGCCTGAAAGGTGCAGAGCAGAGGGGAACACTGTTGGAAAGACTCATGTCCGGGCTGGGGATGTAACTCGAGGAAAACAAGTAATAAAGATGTGAGTCCTAACTCCTGTCCCCCTGGCAGACTCCAGGGGGTTCTCAGAACCCGAGCTCACATCCAGAGTCCCTTCTGCAGAAGGTGCAAGTCTAAAGGAGCCTGTGCACTCCCGCAGAGCAGCTGTGCCACCACATCCTTAGCAGATATGCCTCTGGGGACCGTCCCTAGCAGGGTGAAAATCCTGAATGGGTAAGACAGCAAAGATTTCCACTGCTCTGTGCAGCAGAAGTTTCTAGCTAACTCATAGGACTACTTGACTTCCTGCACTTTTTTTCCTTCCTGAATTCAAATCAAACCTCAGCAATGCAGTAGGATGTGTGGAGCACACTCCCAGAGCTGGGGCCCAGCAGTGGAAAGCGGGCACAGGCTCTGGAGAAGCTATGTCTCATACACTTGCCAACGTGAAGACGACGGGGGGACCTGTCCCTATGCACAGCTGGAGCTTTGAAGTCCCAGCATCCTCCTTGAGCCTCCGTAAACCTCAGAAGTAGTGCCGCAGAGCACAGGCCCCAGCCACAGAGAAGGCGAGAGAAATGAGGGAGAAGAGCCCTTGCTCACTGACGAATCCGCAGTGCAAGGCCAATGAGATTGCGTGCCCTGGCGCCTGTCTCCTCCTGCACCTGCTTCTGGGCCACGTCCACCCCTCACCTGAGTGCACCCTGCAGCTCTATCTGTCACAGCGGGGCTCCTGACTCCCTGTAGCATGCACGGCAAGAGAAACGTGCAGAAGCCAGTGCCAGTTCTCTGGCTTGCCTTAATCTGAGCCCTGAATCTACAGAAAGCAAGATCTACAATCCCCGGCGAAACGCCAGCCTGGGGAGCTCCCTCTCCCAGGACTGCAAGCACTCTCAGACCCTGTGGTGGGCAGCAGGGCCGCCCTCAGGGCTCTCCACTCCTCTCTGCTCCTTACCGCCAGCACCACGCCAGGCCCCAGTGCGGATGGCTAGTGCAGCAGTGGCTCAGGGACAGTCCTGTGGCCTCCGCTGAGGGGCGTCTGCCCCAGATCCTCTTCACCACACAGTCACCTTGGGCAACCTCTTCCTGCATCCCACCTCTGGGGAAAGGGTTTTATCTGGGGAATATTTGTTTTGGGCACCAAAGGAGAATTTGGATGAACTTGTGCAAACTTGGGCTGCTTAAGGCAAAACGGCAATCAAATGCTGGCAGTGCCAGCAGTGTGTGCTTCCTATTTTCACTTTAAATGAGTTACAACATGAAGCACGTTCAGGATCCAGCAAATCCACTTCTGGGTATGTACCCAACAGAAATGAAACCAGTGTATCTGCACTATTCACAGTCATCAAGATCGCGAATTAACCTAACTATTCACCAACTGATGAATAGATAAAGAAAATGTGGTGTACACACAACAGAACACTACTTTGCCATGAGGAAGGAAATCTTGTCATTTGCAACAACACAGATAAGCCTGGAGGACATTATTTTCAGTGAAAGATGCCAGGAAACAAAAGACATACCCCGAATGACCTCAGTTTTCTGGGGTGTCTTAATTAGAAAGCCTTCACCCCTCGGTATCTGAATACAAAGGTCCGAATTCACAAAGCAGAGTAGACTGGTGGTCACCAGGGGGTGGGACAAGGGGCTGGGGAGAAGGAGGTCAAAGGGTACAGACTCTGAGTTAGGAGGGATAAATTCCATAGGCCCTACTCTACAGTGCCAAGGTCATAGTTATTAATTAGAGTTGAACTTGCCGCTTCTATGAGTTCAGCTCTTTTGGGGGGGACGGTGTACTCTACACTTGAGAACTGCTAGGAGAGTAGTTTGCAGTGGCCTCTCCACAGAAAATTCCAGCTATGTGTGTAATGCACACTAGTGAGCTCGGTTCATCCATTCCACGATGTGTGTGAAGTGCTAAACAACACACGGTCCCCGTGTTCAGGAAAGCGAGTTACATGAAAACCTGAGATACAAGGTGCTCTGCATGGGCACCCGTGAGAGAGAAGGAAAGGATAAGGAAGAGCCAGCAGGGTGGCAGCCTTCTCCTTGGGGAGCTGGGCGACACTGCTGAAGAAGCCCCACCGTGGCAGTCAGTGATTTCATGAACACCAGCCCAGGCCTAACTGAACTGTCTTGAAATCAAAACCAGAGCGACACAGTGCACTGATTCTGGAAAACATGATGCACAGCATTCGCAAGACAGAGGCAAGGCGAAGCCTCCTCCTTGTTCCCCTTTGCTACATGGATTCGGGGCACCGCTCTCCTCGGTCCCACCTGCACGGCGGCATCTGCACGAGGTGATGGGACTCACAACCGAGAATGTTAGATGTACCTAAAACCTCCACGATTTTTCCAGGAACCAGAAAAGAGCTGAAGTCTCGGTAGATAAGCTTGATGAGACCTTTGCCAATGAAACAGAGCTATGTCAACAGGTGGCCTCTGAAAACCAGAGAGCTGAGCGCTAAGCCGGAACCCTGTCCGCCTGGGTCATCTCATCTGGACACCGGGCCTCGGGACCAGAGGGGATGAGGACAGAGGCAGAGGTGGACACGAGCTGGGCGGGATGGCACTTCTGGGTGAGGCTCAGGGCCTCCACCTGGGGCAGGAGGGGACCTGTGACCACTCTGTCACCACCTCCCCCACAGACGGTGAGCTGGTACCTGACAGAAACTGCTGCGTGTCGAAGAGCTTGCAGGTCTGGTCTCTCTCCAGCTTGTTGGGCCGGTCGCTGCACAGCGCCAAGGGCCCGTCCCAGTAGATCCTGCTCTGGCACAGTCTCTTGGCATAGAGCCCATCCGGGGCCATCCACAGGACCACACCCCTCTCCAGGTGGCTCAGCAGCTTCTCTATGTTCTTTCTCTGTCCGTTGTCCTCCGGGTAGGGGAACAGGACCGGGTCCAGGTTGCTGGCATCGTAGGTGTGTCCGTGGGAGATCCGGCAGCCTTCAGGGCTGGTCGTGGTCAGCTCCTTTACCAGGATCTCCCGGTAGTACAAGCAGATGTGCAGCCGGCAGTCTGCGAACACAGAGCTCTGCGGTCAGCGCTGATAGGCCCGGGTCGACCCCCAGAGCAAAGCTCAGGAGGTGGACACAGGCTTCCTGGGTCTCCCTGAGCACAGGCAGCCAACAGATGGGAGCCTGGAGACATCTGTGCTCTTGTCTTCTTCCGGACAGCCTCGGCCTGAGCACATCTGCCTAGAGAGGCTGTGGAAGGACACGCATCCAACCCAGCAGTCCCAACGCTTATGTGCTCATAGGTGCTTTCATTTGTTTGAAAATAAAGGAACGCATATATTTCATTAATTTTCTGCGAAATACGTTAAAGTCAAATTAGAGAGCACCTCTGTTAAAGAATCTAAGGAGTCACTCTGGGGTAATGATGCGGACAGTGGTGATATTTACATCTGAAGTAATTCGTCACTGAATGGAAACTCATCTTTAAGCAAATCTATTTTGAGTTTGGAGGAGGTGAGCCCTAAGTTTAACGTTACTAGCAAAAAGCATATAATGATGTTTCAGAAGAAAAGCAAGTACAGAATGACCACACACCTGGAACTTCCCTAAAGTATCAGTACAGCATCGGATAGATGATATAGATAGGGTGGATGACAGGTGGACAGATGATAGGTAATAGATAGACAGGCAAAACAGACAGCAGTCTAACCACTACTCCCTCAACTACAAATGGTGATTTCGGGATGCTGGAATATGATGTTTTTAGTTTTGCCCCTTTTGTCTTTCTGATTTTAAATTAGTTTTCTATAATGAGTAGTATGTGCTGCTTTTATCATAAATTCATTCTGGGGGAAGAAAAGAAGTTAAGGCTGGGGGTAACTCGTGGTGCAGTGTTTGCTTAGCCTCTGTGAGGCCCCGGATTCCAAACCTAGCACCAAAAGCAGCGCGCGCGTGCGTGTGTGTGTGTGTGTGTGTGTGTGTGTGTGTGTGTGAAGTGCTGTACAAGCCTCCATCAGTGTCAAACCTGCTGAAATCTCACTCAGGTTTGTGTTTAAGTTTGAATAGCTCTAAAACTGGGCTTTCTAAAAAAATCTTTAGAAGATGAATTTATTTATAAGTTTTACTGATTTCAGAAACCTCTTTAAAGTCTCACCCACAAACTGAAGGACCAAGCTATTCTGGCGGAGGGCTCCTTACTGAAATGTAACTCGAGGCCCAGCGTCTTGGGTGGAATGTAACATGGCAGGGAATCACAGCTCTGATAAATGCATCCAAGATTGATAATTAAACTGCATTATGCATAGCAAAAAAGAAACCCACAAAACCCTCTTATTCCTCAGGGCAGGTTTTGAGATTTAACCCACACGGCCATCGCTTCCATTTCTGCCACTGTGAACACCGAGTCAGATGCTCAGCCAATGTGAGTGGGGGTTGGCCATCGGAGGTGACTCTCAGGGCAGGTTTCATTTCATTTAATGTGTCAGAAATCACAAGGTTGCAGAGATATAAATAGCTGTTTATTTCCTATTCTTTAGGCACCCACACAAGTCTGAGATGCTCAAAAAAGGGTTTGAGAGTTTCTAAAAACAAACACAAGTCTTGCTGCTCAGAAGCAGCTCCCCACCCTACGGGATCCTCCGCTATTGGTGAGCGCTGTCCCAGGAGAAAGGCACAGGCCTCCTCAGAAATTTACAACCCGAAAGGACCTGGAAGGTGAAGCTGTCGCTCCCTGGTGGGCAGAAGGCCCAACTCTCATCTCCCTAAAACCTTCAGAATTTAGCTTATATTTTCTGTGAATGGTTTTTAAAGAGGTCAGAGCAGGGTGAGAATTCCAAAGCTTGAGCTATAGATTTTTACTATAAATTCAAATTCCACCAAAGAACAAATTAAACTATTATTTGTATATCACTTCTGTTCCCAATTTAGATAAGGAATATTCAATCTGTATCAGATTGGTTTTTTTTTCGGTACTGGGGATCCAACTTGGGACCCTGCACTTCCGAGGCAGGCACCAGAACCACTGAGCTAAATCCCCAGCCCTTGAAATATTCTTTAAAGCCAAAATTGTCTTGGAGGACATACACCTGCTAAGTCCTGAGGTGCCTTCCTCAACTCAGCACCCAAGGTGCAGGAATTCTTTCAGAAGTGGAAGGCGTGAGTCAGACTGAACCCCTAATTTGCAAGTCTGGTGGAAGAGCAGAGAGCGCAGTGTGCACTCCTCTGGGTGAGCGAGCCTCACACAGCTGGGCCACAAACAGCGCCCTCAGAAGTTGAGGGGAGTCTGGGGCTGGCCCTGGAAGGACGAACAGCCTTTCAAAGTGGAAGTTCTTACGCCTTCCTAGGAAACTGTTCTGCACTGTGAGACCGTTGGCCACAGGCACCGTGGTTGCAGGAGCCTGGGGTGTGGCATGCTCCAGAAGCTCAGGTGGGTGCCCAGGCAGAGCTTAGGCACCTCCGTCCAGCCCCCATGAGACCTGTTACAGACGCTAGCTGCTTCCTGCCAAGTTTCCTGCTGCTCCTTGCTCTCTGCGGTGACTACAAGCCTTTCCAGCCCACTCCAGAGCCTGGAGGGTGCAAAGCCGGTGTCTCTGTCCCCACCACTTCCCAAGGCCAGAGGAGCCAAAGCAGAGGCCACCTCCTGCAGGAGCTTCCACATCGAGCACTGCACTCACCTGAGAGCGCTAAGGCTTCTGCAGACCTTATGCTTGGCTCTATGGGGATTCCGGGAGCCGGGGACTCAGGTGGGGCACAAGCATAAAAGGTTCCTGTCACCTGGCAACCTGCATTTGCAAATAAAAGGCAGAGGGTGTCGGAAGAGGGTCTGAGTGTGCACTGAGCCTGGGAGGGGGAGGCCGGCCTTGGGCACCTTCCAGCCCAGCAGGCAGTGACCCTGATGCCTGCAGACGGCAGGGCACAGGCTCTTAGGGCAAAGACAACTGAAATCCAGTTGGAAAAACTAAGGCTGAAGGAGGAGGGAGCCACTGCACAGCACTGGAAGGAAACTCACAACCCTGTCCATAATTTATAAGCCGGGAAACTGAGGCTCAGAGAGAGACAAGGGGATCGGCTCCTGCTCACATGGCCAATTCATAGCAGGGCACTGAGCTCAGTTGGGATGATTTCTGACCGAAAGCCTGATCAAAAACCAAAGGAGTGTTAAGTCCATATCTGTTTTGCTCGGTACGTTTGGGTTCAGGAGAAAACGGACCTGGGTCTCAGACAGCACAGTAGCTATGTGTTGCCTTGAGCATAAATAGAGAAAGAACGTGCCCAGAACCCCACTGTGCTGACGCTGGCTTAGCATCTCCTGTGGTGGAGGTTGGACTCTCCATGCAATCTCATCGCACAACTCAAAGCACTGCCTTGAACTCCTGTGCTGTTTGCTCACTGCAGCCTGCACTCTGGGCACAGGCCTGAGTCCCAGAAACTAGTGTCATTTCAAATCACCCTTGAAAAGCCCATAAAACTCAATTCTAAGCTTCTCTACTTAACATGCCACTCAATACAAATACTGAATGAAGATAAAAACCCTTCAACACCAGAAGGCAAGAATGCCTTGAACAGGACAAGGAAGGGGAAAGGATTGCCTTACGGGCAGCGACATTCCCAGAGGCATTAGAGGTCAGCGTGCTGACCCCTCAGGACCTCCACCGAAGCAGCTGACTCCAAAGTCCTCAGGCCTTCGCTCACTGCACTGAACTCACTGGTAAAGTTTTCTTGGCACTTAGCTACCTAAGATCTGCCGTGCAGCCTCATTTGATGTCCTGGGCCCTGTGGGCCGCAGACCACATCTAATCCAAGATGAGCCGGTCTTTGGGACCCAGTACTAGCCAGGCTCCAGCGAAAACATTGTCTTTCTTTTTCTTGACGTTTGTCCACTCCCTTCCTATCATCTCCTTCAATGCCAAGAACACCTCTGTCCCAGGGACGGACACTCGCTCAGTAGTCTCGGGGTGTCCCTGCCCAGGGAGGCACGGGCACAGCTGGCATTTGCCCCTTGTGGACAGATGGCCAGAAACAGACTGCTGAGCTTGGGGCCCTCAGTCAGCAGTAAGGGAAAATCCAGGAGGGAAGGCTGCCAACATCCAGCCCATTTTGCTTACGGTTACAAAAAAGATTGGAGACAAGATGAAAAATGTTAACACATTCAGCAATGTATCGACAAACATTTGAAGCTGCGGTCTTGTCTTACATGGAAGGCTGGGTTTGGGATTAGGAGATCCGGAATGCAGCCCAGGCCCTCACTTAGTGGGTGACTTGGGCTTGTTACTTCCATGCGGGGAGGTTCCTTGAACTCTTCTATTTGTTTTTTTAAGGGCGATTTTAGCTTTCTGGGATGCTGTATGGGATGTGTAATTAAGGACCCACACAGGGTCTTTCTAGGAGCCCCCAAGAAGGAGGAAGCCCTGGCACCCCCGGGAACGCCCAGAGCCCACATCCCCATCCGCTCTGTCTCGGGCCCAGCATGCTCCTTACCGTTTTCACAAGCTGGACCTTGCCAGTGGTGGTTTCGGGGACCAAAAGGCATGGGGCACTGATACGGGATTTCTGGGTGTGGCTGGTCAGGGACGTAATCCCTCCAGCTGCGGTCGTGGGGCGGCATCATGTAGTTATGGACCTGCTAAAGCAACGCAGGGAAGCTGAGATGAAAAGTGTCGACCTGGGAAGTGAGGTGCTTTCACATCTTCCCAGCCCCTCAGGGAACCCCTTCTTGGGCCAGCAGCCGAAGCCATTTATCATCTAAAAAGACGCGAGTGGACCGCTCATCAGACCAAGTGGACGGAGCCACAGAGGATCTGAGAGCACAATGGGGCACTGTTGGGAAGTGCCGACTGCTGTAAAGCATCATCATATGGCTGCGTTTGGCACCAAAAATACTGTAGGGAAATCTGCCTTCTCTTCCCCACCCAAGTGGACACAGGGAGCTGCAATCACATTGGGCAGCCTGCAGTGATCAGCTGCCCTGTGGTTTCACATGACAAAGCTCTGCTTCCAAACCCTTCAGAGGTCTGATTCCCAGAGGACTGGGGAACCAGGCAGAACACACCCAGTCTCCCCACTCAGCCACCAGGGACAGCGATCAGACATTCACTCAGTGACCAGGTGTGTGCTGAGGCCTCCGAGGGCCCAGCTCGGAGACCCGGCCCGGCCCCAGCACCCTGCACTGTCCTCCGAACCTGGGCTGGGAGGGAGGTGTAGGGTGTCGTCATGGAGTAGGCGTGGCTGATGGTCATCTGAGGGTCCTCCAGCGCGAGCTGCTTGGCGCCTGTGTGTTTGGGGAAGAGGGAAACGGCACAGAGTGAAAAAAAGGAACTGACTTCATGTCAAATCTTGGAAAAATACCTGAGGGTTTGATTCTTAGAATGCATAGCATGATGTTGACAAATAAGGCATTTTCTAGCAACTCCCTTGGGCAGTTATTCGTCCACACCATTAAAGTGATGTTGACAGGGTCTGCCTTGTGCACGACACTTAAGAAATTAATAAAACACAATGTGTGAATGTGCTTTTCGTCTGCCAAAAGCCAGGGCCAGCCAGACGCTGCAGGATTTATTTAAAATGAAGATCCCGGGCCCTGCTTGGGACACACTGACCCTCGTCTTGGACAGAGAGGACCAAGGGTCTCAGCTGTAGTAAGCACCCCAGCCTGCTCTTAAAAGCCGCATTTTTATTACTATAAATAGTAACTCTTTGTGGGTGTACAGTATGCTTCCCCTTGTAGAAAACATCACTAACAGCTATTAGACAACAAGCATTAATGAGTCTTGCAGGCTTTCTTTTTCCATACTGTAACTGGAAACAGTGCGCGCACGCGCACACACACACACACACACTCACACTCACAGAGGCAGACTCCGCAAAATGATCCCACACCAATATTGCAGTATTTTCAACTTAAACATCACAGAATTTGGGCAAGGGACCCGCTGGGCTATCAAAAGCAAAACTAGCAAGTGACACTCAGAAGGAAAGGAGGGCAGTGTAAGCGCCAATGGCAGCCACCCGGGTTTCGGGAAGCCCTGACCTTTCTTGGCCCCCTCTGGGACGATCCTGTACACTTTGTATGGGTCTGAGATGTCCAGCTGGCTCCTCTCCACCAGCTCCTCAAAGTCGTTGCTCTTGTTCAAAGCACACCGCAAGCGAGTCTTCCAGGTAGGAGGGTCTGGCTTATCGATGCCTTCTCGGAATTTTCCTTTAAATAGTGCCCAAGCCTGGGAGGAAAGAGTGGAGAAGGGAAAGTCAAAACACGGGTCTTCTGGGCTGGGGATTTAGCTCAGTGGTTTCGCTGCCTGCTGCGCAAGCGCAAGGACCCAAGTTCGATCCCCAGTACCAAAAAAAAAACCCAACCAAACAAACAAAAAAAACCATGGGTCTTTTTAAAGACAATCTGGGAACGGCACTTCTCCAAGGAAGAATGATGCTTCCTGCTTATGCGTTGGCTCAAAATGTGTCACAGACAGGCAGCAGGTGTCCCCTAGGCAAAATAACTCTGGGACTTCTGGTTGCCCGGTGGAGAGATGGCCTTTTTCTGGGTATTTATGAAGAGGGGCGGGCGTGGAGGCCCCTGGAACGGGCTCTACTCCCTGGCTGGGACCAGCGAGGGAGGGGAGGCCCCTGCAGAGTGAGTGTGGACGCGACCACACCGAGGGCAGCAAATCCCCGGGGAAGTCCCCATCCCCGCCTGCAGGTGGGGCCCCTGGGCTCCCGGGCAAACGGCTCTAAGGGCCCAGCCCGGGAGAGAGCACAGGAGGGGCGCTGAGACGGCCGGAGCGGGGCACTGGGAGGCGGAAAGTGAGAAACTGGTAGAAGGTGAGAGTGCTAGAGCCTGAGAGCAGAAAAGAACCAAAGAAAGATCCCGCGCGCGAGGAACTCTGAGGGGGAAACAGAGAAGCCGCGAGGGCAGATGTGTGATGCAGAGCTGAGAGGGATGCGGGCCGGGCCGGGTCCGGAGGGAAACAGAAACCCGCCCCGCCGGCCTCTGCCGCCTCCTCCGCCCCTGCAGGGCCCCGGACCGGACCGAGGAGGGACGAGGAGTCCCGGCGCCCGCGCCCGCCCGCCGCGCACCTTGAAGAGGGCGGCGTCCTCCTCGCGGTTGTAGTCCTGCTTGCCCGCGTGCTTCCACGGGATGCGGAAGATGCTCTTCTCCTCGTTCTCCCACACCAGCCCCGGGTACTTGCCGCTGTCGATCTGGTCGATCAGCCACTGGCGGAGCTTCCCGTTGCCGCAGCTCACCGCGCTCATGCCGAAGTCCGCGCCGCGCCCGCCGCCCTCCAGGTTCATCCCGGGCGCTGCGCCCGCCACCCTGCGGGACAAGGCTCGCGTGAGCGCCGCTCCGGGCGCCCGGCCTCTCCAGCCCGGGTCCGCGCCTCGCCGCCGCCAGCCGCAGCCCTGGGCCGCGCACGCAGCACCGGCACGTGGACTCGCCCACCGTCCCGGGCGCAGCACCCGGCCCCGCTTCCCTCCGCTGTCTTCTCCAGCGCCCTCGCTTCGTCCCCGGTCACCCGCACCTGCCCCAGCCAGCGAGGATTAAAAGGTCCTGGCAGCAACAAGTGGCGGGGACCGGGTTACGAACAGGTGGGAGCGCAGCTGCGCGCAGTGCAGATGGTCCCGGTCAGTGAGGAGGCTGAGGCGGGAGAGTGCGATGCCAGCTCCGGCCTGGACGGAGCCGGCCGCGGCCGCGCGCGGGGCTCTGAGCGCCCACATTCGAGACGCTGCTCGGGCGGTGCCGGCCCCGCGCGCCGGGGCGTCGGGCCCCTGTGGGATGCGGCCTGAGCGCAGGAGCCCGACCGGAGCCCACGGCGCCTCGGTCATCCCGGGCCGGGCCGGAACGGTCGGGTGCGCGCATGCGGGTCGGGTCGCGTGAGGCGGGGACCAGGGAGCCGGCGGGGTGCGCCCGGTGCCTCCCCGGGCCTCGCCAGGGATCTGGGCTACCCGACCCGGCGACCCCGACCCGCTCCCAGCGCTGCCCGCCCTGAGGCCGCCTGTGCCCCGCTCCCTGCCCGCTGCAGGCCTCACCTCGCCGGACTCGGCTCGCGCGCAGGGGGACCCGGCTTCAAGGGCAGAAGCGGGGAGGTGAGAAAGAGGAACTTTATAGCCGAGCTGCGGGGCGGGGCAGGGCGGCTCCGCCTGCCACGGGGCGGGGACCTCGGAGCCTCGGAGAGGGACCCGGGCCCCGCGGCCCCGCGACCCGGGCACCTACCCAGAGCGCACGCGCGGACCCCGGCCTGCGGGGCCGGGAACCCAGGACGGGCGGACCAAGCCGCCCCAGGGCCCAGGGCCGTCCGGCGGCGAGGAGCTGGACGGAGGGCACGCGAGCAGGGAGGGACCTGGCCCTCCTTGTGGACGAGCATCGCCACCGAAGAGAAAACGGGAAGTGATAAGCCGTGGTCCAAACTGCGGTCCAACACTGATGCGCGGGTGCGGGGGCCCAAGTTTCGGGAATGCCAATGGAAAGAGGAGGGGCGAAGTTAACCGCTCTGAATCGCAGTCACCTTACAGTGACATCGCTCTAACCTGTGTATGTGGAAAGCAGTTTCTTAGTGGGGTATAAATGGCCAACACAGAAGTAATAGTTAAGCGGATCCAGGATGTACTTAGTTTTCCAAACTGTCTTTAATTCCCCAAATTAACCCCGGAGCTTTCACCCCAAGGTTCTCCAGGTCGGCTGGGACCCCCCCCCCCGCACGCACTCGCACACATTTATTGACTTAGCATTTTCAGGTGAACTGTCGGAGCAGTTTCTATAGCTTTCTCATCACCGCCCGGGGGCAGCCTGCAACTTTTGAACAGGTCTTGATTTCCCTTGTTTCTCAGTGTTTCTTAATTAATCTCGTATATTGGATCGGGGTCCTCATTGGAGGAGTGAACTAAGTTCAGGCCAGAGTAAAACAGGCAGAGAGGTACAGATAGGTGTGCTTTCCCTAAAACCAACAGGCTTTCTCAGAAAGTAACAGGATGCTGTATTTTTCTTTCACCCGGGTGAGTAAGTTTTCCATGATCAGAGTCTCTGTAATAAACAACCGGGTTTCGTTCAAAGAAAATTCTGGTCACAGCTTGTTTTTTCCTTTCTTCTCTGTTCACAGATTGATTCAGCGCAGCGCGTTTTTCGAGGTGCTTCCTACCTGGGAGGAGCTGGAGCCCGTGGAGCCCCACGGGGACAGAGCAGAGGTTGCTTTACATTGCCTCCAAGCACCCGAGTCCCGGGCAACACTGCTGAGGACAGCGACAGGCAGAGCTCTGTGCACTTTCGCACACGTGTCCTCTGTCCTGGGTTTAGTCAGTTTCAAAATTTTGCTCACCCAGCTACATCCTTGTTTAGAAGTTCAAAACAATAGTCATTGCATGATTTTTTTTTTCTTTAAATTTACACAGCTACCTCGTTTGAAGAAGCGACTGCTAACCTTCAACGCCATCTTCTGGTCTACTTGTTTGTCATGCACATCCACTAGAAGCGCTGTTTTCTTAAGTATATGGTGAAATGAATGCAGAGAATGAACTGCTCAAGTCCCTGAAACTCTGTGTGCCGTATTTTGGCTTAGGGGATGACCAGGTAGGTGCTGCTGGTTGGTAACCAAAAAGCTTTTACATCCAGAGTCACAGCTGAAACCAACCAACAAAAACATGGCCGTTTAGGAACTTCCTCTTCCTCTCCCCCACTGAGACTTGAGGAAATCAGTCTCTAACAGACCAGACATTTATCTCCAAATATTACCACTAGTTGAAAAATGAAAATGGAAAATCAGTGAATTCAGGGTCTACCTCAAACCAAAGCCAGTCTTCAAACTCCATGAGAAGCTTTCAGTGAGTCATCCAGGTGAGGTGCTGTTGCCAGTATGGCTGATCTGAATGCAGAAGAGCTAAATGTTCCTAAATTCAGCATTTTAAAGATCAGTCTTTTACAATTATATATCTTGTAATCACATGCAAGAAAAATGTTTTATAAAACCCATATTAGAAACACAAAAATAAGTGCTGGCTGGGATGTAGCGCGGTGGAGTGTTTGCCTGGCAAATGCAAGGTCCTTAGGTCCCTCTAGCGTGGTGGGGGTGGGATCGAAACCTTGTTCTGGACGCTATTTCCTCACTGATTCATTCTTAAAAGGGAGCAGGACAGTGATGTGTTAAAGCCAATGTGATTTTATCTTTGAAAATTTTTAGAGTATCATTTTTAGCTGTAAAAATCCTGAAAGTGTTCTATTGTTTCGAGGAAGCTCATTTAGGATAAGTCTCTCCCTTGATGCTTGGGGCTGTTGAGTATGCAGTGCTGATGATGCCCTGACCATGGGGTTCTGCCTGGCAGAGGACGTTACTGGGGTTAGACCTCAGGCTGTGAGGCTCCACCACACCTGGTTAAGCCACGAGGTCTGGAGGAGCGGTTTGCTCCTGGTGGTGCTAATCTACAGTGCCGCCGCCTGGCGTATCCTAGGTGCTCTGCACGTCCGGCCTGGGCCATTTATACCCTACCTCGGTGCTTGGAGAAGTCCCTGGACTCCATTGTATTTGACACATCGTCAACCGCATCTCCCTGGTGGGCAGGGCAGCCAGGATGAGGAAAGATGTCAGAGAGGTCCTCGAGGCCCAAGAATACAGCTCTGCCGAGGGCCTCTCTCCGGGGCTTCCCTGGTGGGGCTGCCCTTCGCGTCAGTGCTTCCGGTCAGCCTCTGAGTGCAGGCCGGGGGTCGGGTGCATCCCACTCCAGGCCCAGCTCCCTGGCTAAGTCAGTGGGTGAAGAGCCCGGCCTGTGATGAGGAAGTTGGCAGCTTCTGGCCGCTGAACCCTCTCCTTGCCCTCAATAGTTTTCTTCTCTCTGGTCTTGCAACCATTCATGGCTTCCTGTTGGATGAATTTGGAGTCAGAAAAGCTGTATTATTTTTTAAGCCACTGATCTAACTGCTGGTCTGCACTTCATTCTCCTTCATGGAACTATATTCTCTTTGAGGAAATAGGAGGAAATGGACGCTGATTCTCAGCCATGCCTCTCAAACCTTTAATCCTCTGGAGAAAATAATCTAACCTTACAAGCTTGTACAAGATGGGAGCTGGCGTGGGCCATTCTTGAAATGAAATTGTGTATGAAATACTCTCAATGCACACATAATTAAGAGAATGGAGTTGAGGATTCTTTGTAAAATATTACGTTCTTCACTAGTACTATGATGCACAAACTGTATTTTTTTGTATAGAGCTATATACACTTTTTAATTTAATTTAGAAGATTCTCTGAGTTTCTTTGATGAAGGAATTTTCAGAGTGCCAGCATAAACTTTCCCAGAACACGGGCTGTGGGGAAGCCTCGTGTGAGCCCCTTTGGTGCCGGGGTTAATGTGCCCAGCTTTGGCTGGGCAGGGGCTAACCAGCTTCTTGCTTGTGGAAAGTGGGATTTGCCTCTTTAATTGATTATGGAATGAGAAGTCACAAGGTCAAAGACACTAGGGCAACACTGTCTCTTTTCCTTCTGTTTATAAACAACGGGCTGTTCCCTTCTTGTCTCCTGGTGGCCTGGTTTCCAAGAAGTTGCCTTCTAGCGCTGCCCTCTCTCCATGTCACTCGCTACGTAAGTGGTGACGTGGCCTGAAAGGAGCCTGGGATCCTGCCAGCTCCGGCTCCCAGCCAGCGAGTATGTGAATGGCCTGCAGTCACTGGCGGCTTTCTGAGCACTGGAGCAGTGGGTGAGAGGCAGAACTCGTCCGTGGCAGTGCACAGCACTGAGCCGGTGACACCTCCACTGCTCTCTCAGCCGCACACTGAGGCGGTGTAGTGTCATCTGCTGCACCAGGGTTACTCCTGCCGCTGCGGCACGTGGGTGGCAGAGTGTTTTTCAGGAAAGGATAGATCACGTGGTGCTAACAAGATGCTCCTGAGACCTCTGTGTGTGTGTGTGTGTGTGCGCGTGTGTGCATGTGCGCGCGCGTGCTACTTGCTTACATGAGATTTCCCTGAGATCTTGGCTGATGCAGAATGAACCTGGAACCCCCCTGGTCACTTGGCAGAAGGGGCCCATTGAGCACCGTGTGCTGTGCTTGGCAGGGAGTCGCCTCATCCTGACCCAGCCTCCTCTGCGGCCAGGCGAGGACCACGGTGGAAGATGATGCATCTGGAACAGCATGAGCATGGCGGGAACGACAGTAATGCCCAGGAGCCCTGGGCTGTCAGCTGGGGCCGGGTGCACAGGTTGACGGAAGAAGCCAGAGGGTGGATGAGCTGGGAGGGGAGGTCGAGGACTCTGTCTCTGAGCTTGGGGGACAGGATGAGCAAGCAGTTAGGAATAGTTTTTTGGGGGGAGGGCAGACAGGTAAAATTTGAGACCCTGAATTACTACCCAGCTGAATTCTTTATCCAGCAGAAATTTGCAAGGCAGAGCTGTCTCTTGGGAGATGTTGGCCCGTGACACCTGAAACTGCTGCGTGGTCCATGCAGTGAGCCCTGAACATGGTGCTTCTTGTCCTTCCAGGTGCGCTCTTGGTGACAGGATCACTGACTGCGGACCCAAGTCCTCTCTGCCGTTCACGGGGCAGTTGCAGATTCTGGGACTGGCTGAGCACAGGCTGAGTGCAGCTTATCCGAAACACTTGGGCAAGAGTGTCTCAGGCCTGGGACTGCTCTTCTGAACTTGGAATATCTGGATGTACAAAATGAGACGTCTTAGGGTTGGGACCCAAATATAAACACAAATCCACCTATGTTTCATATGCATCTTATAGCCTAAAGGTAACTTTATTCAATATTTTAAATAAATTTGTGCAGGAAACAAAGATTCGTGGTATAGAATGTCCTGTGTATAGCATCGTGCTAGTGCTCAAGAAGTTTTGGGTTTGGGGTGTTTGGACTAGGGGTCCTCAGCAGGTGTTTTTGGGAAGTGTCTTGAATGGATATTCATGAAGTCAAGGGAAGGAAGCAGGATGTGGCAGAGAGCGAAGCTGCTGCAGTGCTGAACTGAGAAGACTTCAGGGAGATCTCCAGAGCTCCGGAGCTTGGAGGAGCCTGCTGCACACTGGGGAGAAGGGCCAGGGCGCTTCCACCCACAGACCGGCCTGGCACTGGTCGGCTGCCCGGGTGGGGCAGTTGCGGTCTCCGAAGAAGGTGGCCTGCTGAGAGCCCCTCCCAGAGCAGCCCCAGGCCAGGAAACAAGCAGTGGAGGACAGCACCCACTGAAGTGCCAATCTTGCTCTGCTTTGATCCACTTCCTCTGGCAGCACCGGGAGCAACTTCTCTGGCACCTTGTTGGCCTTTCTGCCTGGAGTAGGGGTGTGAGTTCTAGCTAATAAAAATGTGAAACCTCCAATTAAGTTGGAATTGCAAACAAACAGTGAACGACTTTTTCCATATAAACATTTGGACCCTATTTATACTACAGAAACCATTCATTGTTTGTTTGAGATCAAGATGTGTATCTGGTGCTATGTGCTCCTCAAAAGTTCACAGGTTAGAAACTTAATCCCCTGATTAGAAAGTCAGTGGCATTTGGAGCCGGGCTTTTAGGAGATTAGGGTTAGCTTTGGGGTGAGGGCAGGACCCCCGTGATGGTGATGGAGGCTTCGCAAGGCCAGGAGGAGAGCCTGACCCAGCAGCTCACCCTGTCACCGTGGGACGCCTCCACCACGGCCACCGAGAGGCCTGCCCAGCTGCTGCTGCCCCTCAGGGGCCTCCCAGCCTGCAGACCACGAGTCTGTCGCTGTTTACCAGTGACTCAGTCTGCCACTCACTCACACAAACAAAACCGCACGAAGACATCTGGCAGCGCTGTCCTGCAGGAAACGTAGAAGGGGAGGGTGGGTGCTGCCAGCCACAGCCCCGGCCCTGTGCTAGTCCTGGCCCACATGGTGACTCTCAGCGCGGCTGCTCCTTTGTCCTTGGCGGATTCATTGCCTTTCGCCAGTGGCATGGTCGGCGGGTCTGAGTGGGTGCTGGGCTCATGGCCAGAAGCTTGGTCCTCGGTGTGTCAGGAGGCCATGGGATGGTTAAAGGGGCCCAGCGAGAAGGAGCCGGGTCCCTGGAAGTGTCACCTGGAAGGGACTGGGCAGTGGTCTTGAGAGGGTTGTTATGAAAGAGTGACACACTCCTGCCGGCCTCAGGCTCCTGTCTCTGTGGTGGCCATGGAAAACGACCAGAATAACCAGCCTCTCTCTCTGCCGGCGCAGTGCTGGACACAGGCCCTCATCCTTGAGGGGCTCAACCCCCAGCCACACTTGTGCCCACTCGCCATGTCCCGTCAGCGCTGCCCCTGAGAGCTGAGAGGCCGCCTGTCTTGCCTCACCGAACTGCAAGGCAACGCTGTAGCTCCGACACCAGCGTCCCGAGGGTGCTTCCTCTGGCTCCCGCCCAGACCTCCCAGGTGCCGGCCTGAGCCTCAGTCAGTGGGACCCTCAGTCTCCTGCCACCATAATTCCTACCTTGGATCTTCAGAGCGCGAATGAAAGCCTGGCCCCTAGGAGCCTTCTGCTCTCATCGGAGGGTTTCGAAGGCCGTGAGGCGTGGCAGTGCCCACTGGCCCGCACTTCCTGGGAGTCTGGTACCCTCTGAGGGGGAGGTGGGCTGCTGCCTGGAAGCGACTGACTGCAGGGAGCAGCGCTGCCCTTCCAGTCTGGTGGAGTGAGTCCAGTACACATCCTCCCCCGTCACCAGTACAGCAGGCACCACTTGAACCATGGGCTCCTCACTGGTCTTCACGATAACTGAGGGGGAAGTGTGCGGGCATTAGGGTCCATTTTGGAGATGACCCTGTTGAGATCAATGGAGCAGCTGGGAGGGAGGACAGCGTCTGTCTGGAGCTTCGAGGGTGTCCCGAACCCCAGGCCTGGGACTGGCCTTCCAGCTCCTCTTCGGTCCCCACGGACTTGGTGGTGTTTCTGTCTCCTGAACTGAGCTCTGTTTTTGTTTGGCATCGTTCATTAAATAAAAAGAAACCACTTTGAACAGAAGAGCTCAGGATTATGCCTCGAGCCCCTTGATTAAGCTTCTAGATAGATTAATTTGCCTTCTCTTGAGCAATCAGCATATTGTTGCAGTCCCAGACAATACAGTCAGGTTCACAAACGAATTCTGGGCTACACTTGGGCAGGTTCAAGAAGAATGAGCTGCTTGGAACTTTGGGGAATCTTGAAATGTTTAATTTTGACAATTTGTGATTTATATGAACAAGTTTTTGTTTTACAGATTATATGCCCTTCTTTATTTGATAAGCTTTACTCTTTCCTGGCTTTAAAAAATAGCATCTGTGACAAAAGGACCCAATATATTCTTTACATATTATAAGATTCTGAAATTATCAACATTTTTCCACAGACATTTCCCAATTCCTTCAATATTTTTTCTTTTGAAAATCAGTGAGGTGAAGCTCTGGAATGTGTCCATCCAGCGGATGAGTATATGTTTAGTGGGTGCTGTAGCATTAGCCTGTTGAATAATTTTCAGAACAAAATGCACTCTTAAAATACCGGGTCACCCTGTGCAGACCTAGGTGATGGCGACCCTGCTCCTGCTCGAGTGTTGTCCCCAGTCTCCTGTGATGGGGTGGGAGAGCCCTGCAGCTTGGTTCTCTGGCGCAGGCACTGTGGGGCTGTGCGCTTCACACAGTGCTCACCGACTGTGGAGAATCTGCCTCTTTCTGGCTGGCTGGGAGAGACTTCGGTTGGCTTCTCCACTTCCTCGGTGGAAGAAGAGGCCCCAGCGTGCCACAGTGTCAGCCTAGGGACTTCACTGCCAGGGCCCGGCACCCACAGTGTGACCGGGTCCAGGGGAATGTGGGCAGCTGCCCGCTCTGCAGCTGGAGGGCCCTGTGGGTCCCGTCTGCTTCCTCCTGCTCTGCCCTGGCTCCCGGTCCTGTGTGGGGCTCGGATTCGGGCAGCGAGGCAGAGATGGCCCAACGCAGGCTGGCCCTCGACCTGGGGGCCGGGCTTGCAGAGACAGGTCCTGAAGTTGGCAGCACCATTCTTGTGACCATTGTGAGCTAAAATGACATCTGGAGTCTGCGATTTACCTGAACTCAGCACCCGCTGTGCAGGTACAGCTAAGACCAGGCCGCTGTGAAGGGGGCGTGAACAGCACTGTGCACACTCGAAGTCCTCCAGCGGGAGGCAGAGTGGACAAAGCGGGAAAGGGAAGGCGTAGGAACTGGAGCGAAAGGGCTGGGAGCTAGAGAAAGCATCGGGAAGAACTGCACCTTGTGGTCCAGGATTCCTGAGAGCAGAGGGGAGCTCACTCTAGGCTGCCATGAGCATGGCCGAAGTCCTGATGTGTGGGAGACGGGGCTTGGGGGCAGGGTGCAGCCCTCAGGAGAGCCACCGAGGAAAGGAGGGGTTGTGCTGCGGGGCGGCTGTTCTCCTTCAGCGTCACCATCAGAGCCTTCAGGGCCCCAGCCCAATGGCTGGGATTCAGCCCGTGGACCTGGGCATTTGCATTTCCATCCAGCAGCTGGGGATTCTGCTGGGGGTGGACTGAGGCATGCAGGGTGAGGACAGCACAGCTGGGAGAGGACGGGTGAAGGTGCATAGCAGAAGTTCTGGAGCTGGGCAGAGAACAGCGGTGCAGCCTGGAATCCCGACTTGTTGAGAGGCTGAGGCAGGAGGGTCACAAGTCTGAGCCCAACCTGGGCCACTCAGGAGCTTCTCAAAATAGAAGATAAAAGAAGTAGGCTCCACGAGAAGGCCCAGGCTCAGAGCCAGCACCACCTTCCCGGGGTTCTGCACTGGAAGTAATGCCATCTGCCTTGTCCACTCGAGCTCTAGGGAGGAAACTTGGCAGGGCTGTCAGGCTAGACAGCAGGTACAGAAAGACAAGGGGCGTCGAGGTGGGGTGACCTGGGTGGAACCAGCCAGGGAACACGGGATGCCAGGCAGGCTGAGCTCCAGGGGATGGAGGTGCTGTCCACAGGGACAGCAAATGATGACAAAGGGCGAAGTTCCGAATGGGGCTCATGAGCCTGGCTTGGGACTTGTGCCTGCAGGGCTTGCAGATGCCGGGCAGTTGTCCTGCCGAAGCTCACAGATGCGCTTCTCCTGCAGGCTAGGCAGGTGGGCCCAGGTGTGTGGAGCAGGGGCACACCAAGGGACAGAGGAGCGGCCGCCTGCCTTGAGTATGGTGTACACTGCGGTGAGCCCCAGGCTTCCCCATTTCCCTGCCCGAACTTCAGGTGAGGCCAGGGAGGGCAGGAGGAACTAGTTTCCTGGTGTGGACACGGATCACTGCCCCCCGCCGTAGGTTTATTCAGTGTGGCCCTGTAGCCACCCGGTAAGGAAGGCCAGGTGGCTTCTTTCGAAGGCTGTGGCAGGTGCCAGTTCATGGGAAAGAAGGGCCAGCTCGTCCCTTTGAGGCCTCAAGGGGGACCTGACCAGGGCCAGGGGATGCAGGGGGAGGTGGGGCGTGGGGCAGTGCTGGGAGGGACAGCTCGGAGGTATCTGTCTCCCAGTCTTCCAGCCAGGAGCTGCCAGGACCCTCCCACCTCTCGGGGGCCTTTGCGGTCCTCAGCACACACAGCACACTCAGCACTGCTTGCAGGTCACATTCTACTTCCACCACTCGTTTGTGGGTTTTTGTGAGCACCACTATGTGTGTGTGTCTGTGTGTGTGCATGGGGGGCTTTGATTCTCTTGACCTCCGCCATGACCAGCAGTAGAACGGAATCTGCACCTATCAGGTGCTCAGTACATGTTTCTGGATATAGGAAATGAGTGACTGGCCATTGAAAAGAGAAAGAAAATCCAGACCCACTTCCGTGAGAGCACAAAGGTCCACAACCAGACCTGCAGCTCGTCCAGAGTGCAGGCAGACGTGCACATTCTCATCTTGTCATCAGTATCTGTGACTCTTGGCCATAAGCTAAATATCTAGCCCTGGGAGGACAGAGAGCTCATGGTGTATCCACACAGTTGGAAAATCACATGTATGAAAATTTTCATTAGTTTGGGGAAAATACTTATTCTGTGAGGTTAAGGGAAGACAGCAGATGCAAAATTACATGCATGATATAATCTGAACACTGAGAAGAATGTTCCAGGGTGAGGGAAATCCCCACCATGTTGCCAACATGTGCAGTAGGACCATGAAGTACTTACACAAATGCTTCTTAGCTCCATTTTTTTCCTGAATCTCACACTTTTTGGGGAGATATCAAAACCAGTGATATTTCCTCAGGAACAGAACCCTAACAGGTGGCAAGACTAACTGGCCGCATCAATTACTAAAATCTGAGGACAAGTCCTCTACTTTTCCTCAATTCCTCCATCTCTGCCAGCCCCACTGCCCTTTGCTACCGTAGAACTGACTCCTTAACCTGTCTTTGAGGCTGGTCGCATCTGTTGTCACGTTACTGCCCTTGTGTGCATTGCCTGAAGGCCGGCTCTGGTTGAAGCTCCTAGCAGGGAAGCACAGAGCCCTCTGTCCAAGCTCAGAGCTGCTGTCTGGGTTAAGCATCGGAGAAACACAAAGGTTCACCGGAGCGTGGTTCCTGCTCCTGTCAGCTCTCAGCCGACTGGCTCTAGTTCTCCAGCTCGGAGGAGCTGCGTTTACCAAAAGCTCCAGGCCGTCCTCCTGGCAGACACCAGGGTGTGCGTGTGTGTGTGAGTGAGTGTGTGTGCGCGCGCACCCTCCCCGAGCCTCTGCGAGGTGTCTGGCACGCTCTCAGGCGTCGAGCATGGTCTTGGGCTTGCCCTGGCCACACGCACACGTCACAGTGTCCTCCTGCTGGGCTCTCACCCAACGCCCCCGCCTCGGTCTGCACCTCAGCCCCACCGATCTGAACCAAAGCTGGAAAGGTTTTGATCTTCATGACACAGATTGTTCTCATGACCTCAGACCTAGTGCCCAGCTGCCCTCAACTGTCCCGAAAACCTCACTGCTGTCTCCGCCCCCACACATCTTATCTTCTGAAGATTTGAGTGCATTCTTCAGCAGTAGCAGGCAGGGTTCTCAACGTCCTGGCCCGAATTCAACCACAGCATCCTCTGTGTGGATGGCTCAGTCTAACCCACTTTCCTCTAAAGGGCAGTGCCAAGCTTAGAGCCCAGAGCATACGCAGCATCTGAAAGTTTGCCGTAATGTAGTTAATACCTACAAGTAGGGTAGCGTGGCTATCCCAGTACTTGCTTTAGCCAGATTCTCCTCCCCTCCCCACCCCTCCTCTTCTTCTTGTCTCTCTCTCTCTCTCTCTCTCCCTCTCTCTCTCCATTGACTGAATTTCCATTGCTTTGCCAAAACACTGGAGATAAGGAACCTAGTGAGGAAGGGTTTGTCTGACTCATGGTTTCACAGGTTTCAGTCCAAGGCCCCTGGGCTGTGTTGCTTGTGTCTGGGCTCAGTCCAACATGGTGGCAGCGCCTGCTGGAGGAGGAAGTACGGTGGCCAGGAAGCAAAGTGAGAGACACAGGTGAGAATGTGGGGCCCGTTCCCTCCCAGGGCATGTGCCCCTTGAGCTAGCTTCTTTCTACCAGGCCTCACTTCCTGCAGGCCCCTCCACCTCCCAGGGCTGCCGCTGGCCGAGGACCAAGTCTGTAACGCGTGGGCTTTGGGGGAACCCCTCGAGCCGTAGCACTTAAGGGGAACAGTATGATGTTTTGATAGATGTGTACATTGTGAAATGACCAAGTCCAGCTACCTTACGTGTTTATTTTCTTGTGGTGAGAATACTTAGTCTGCTCTTCAAGCAGTTTTCAAATGTACAATTCGTTGTTCTTCATTATAGTCACTGGACCTCGTAAAGATATTTCATCTAGCTGCAGTTTTGTGTTGTGCGCACCCACGGCCCCTTCAGCCTGGCCCAGCCCTGGGGGCCACTCTGCTGTGCTCTGCTTGTGAGCCAGGGGTTCTCGGATCCCACACAAGGGTGAGTCCTGCATTGCTTGTCTTTCTGTGCCTGCTTATTTCACTTACAGGATATCCTCAGTGTCCTTCCACATTGTTGCAAATGATGGAATTTCACTCTCCCCTGGGCCTGGCTTTTAATCTTTGATTTGTGCATTATTAATCATATTTACATACTGTGCAATAGAAACTGGAACTTATTCCTCCTTATTAACTGAAATTTTGTGTCCTTTGGCTCACATGTCCCCAATCCCTTGCCCTCGGCCTCTGGTAACTACCTTTCTGTTCTCTACATCTGTGAGTTCAATAAATGAGATCACATGATATTTCTCTTTCTGCACTTGGTTTATTTTAGTTAGGGCAATGTCCTCGGGTTCATCTCTTTTGTCACATTAATGATTTTCTGCTTTTAAAAGGCTATACATTATTCCATTGTGGATACACATCATCCTTTCTTAATCCATTCTTTCACTGATGGACCCTGAGTTTGATTTCTTGTCTTGGCTGTCTTGAATAATGCTGAAATAAACACAAAAGTGAAAGTATCTCTTCCTCACATGATTTCATTCCTTTGGCTGTATGTCTGTCACAGGATTGCTGGCTCATATGGTAGTTCAATTTTTAGGTTTTTGAGTAACATCACAGTTTCCCACAGTGGCTGTACTAATTCTCCTTCCCTCCACAGGGTGTAGTGGTTTGCTTTTCCCCAAAGGGCTCACTTTGAAATCTTTAATTTGTGTATTTCCCTCATCATATCGTATTTCCCCCTAATGAGCCCCAAGGATAAGGATCACATTTTCTATTTTTTAAATTATTTTTTCCTCATCTTAAATAGTGCTCTTCAAACAGCAAGCTACCTAAAAGACAAAATGAAGTAGAAAGTTTGCACAAATTTTCAAATAAGGCCAATTTTTTATCCTGGTGTTTGTAAAAAAGAAGAAACTTTGGTTTGTGCTGTCTTAACTGTTGGCCTAGGGCGGCCAGATCCTGCTGCTTTTTCCCTCCAGGGCACTTTGCCCCTGCAGCGGTGAGAGGCGCAGATGAGCTGTACCCTCCTGCAGGGTGGAAGCAGCCTCCTCAGCCCAGTGCCTGTTCCGGTTGTAGTAGATCCTTTGGACTTTCTTAAGTGGTTCCTCAGTCCTTCCTAGTCGTTTGTGCCCCGGACACTTGGTAACTCTGCAGAACCTCTCGGTCTGCCTTCGGTGTTCTCCCGGATTACACTGAGGTCAGCAGGGCCTAGGGAGGAGCCCACTGACCGCATGACTCCCTGGGTGCATTGTGTCGGGGTTCGCGACACTGGTGGGGCTCTCAGTGCTGCCCTCCCCGGTCACCCGGTTGAGGTGGTGTCCGACGGTCCCCTGTGGAGTGGTCACTGGTTTTCTCTGCCTGTTTGCTCGTCTCTTGCGGGAGGTGAGCTGAGGCTACGCAAATGCGCAGTTTCTACTTGACACGATCCCTAGCGATTTTAGTGACCTTCAGCAGATCCCACCAGCAGCAATTGCTGCTGCAATCTTTGCCTGTTGGTGATTTTGTATTTTCCTCATTCCTTGTGCATTTGTTAACTTGATTTCTTCTTCAAGGAAGAACTGTCCCTTCTTTCTATTTTATTTCTTCCTTCAATTATTTAATACCATTAATATGGACTTCATTTTGTGGATTAGAATTGAATATTCTCATTATTTATTTTCTTGATCAACTTGTTCCACTTTGGCTCCTTTGGTTTGGCCCGGTGGCCTTCTGATGTGCCCTTTTCTTTTTCAAGCACTTCCTTGTTTAATGGCCCAGGAAATGTCTCAGGTTCATCTGGTGTTCCCTGTTTGAGTCCTGGAATCGCCCACTTCTCCATCAATCCATCCTCACAGTTAGGTCTTTCGGTTGTCACCTTCTGGTGGAGATGCTGGCCCTGGAGAGCAGAGATCTTGCTTGTCTGGACGCAGCCCAGCCTGTGTTACCCAGAGCTGCACTGGGCACATCCTGGAGCCCACAGGGTTCCAGCAGAACCAGGAGAAATGGGCTCAGTCCTGTCGCTGTTGGTGGACCTTTGTCCCTCTGCTAAACAGAGACCTGGAGCTTGGCCGGAGAAGGAATTGGTGGCTTTGGAGCAGTTCCAGCTTCTGCCAGCCTGAGGAGCTTGACACCAACAACCCAACCTCTGTCCTCGTGTTTCTAAAAGTAGTTCTTAAGGAAACAGGATCCAGGAGAGCATAAGGTACAGAGCCGACCTGGCCAGGAAACAGGGACATGGAATAGGGCATCTCCCCAGTGGGTTCATCACGAAGCTTGGCACTCTACATGCGATACTTACACAGATTCTGAAGGAGCCATGAGCATGCGTTTGTCAGATTTATAAACCAACAATCAGGACCCAGGCAGTGCAGTACTGGGCAGTGTTGTCCAGACAAGAACATCCGACAGAGCCCTAGTACGATGTGAGGGCACCAGGCCCGCAGGAATAGAGCTACTCAGTGCATCCAAACTGAAATCATTTAAGAAAGTATTCAGATCTTTTTTTATCATTGGCAAAGCATTCTAATCAAACTTTTCAAAAAGTCTGAACAACCCAATATATTTTAGTTTATTTTATTATTTTTATGGTACCGGCATTGAACTTGGGTCCTTGTGCTTGCGAGGCAGGCGGTGAAACCACTGAGCTAAATCCCAGCCCCTGTGAACAACCCAATATAGGCCAGAGAAGTCTGTCCATTTGCCATTAATGAATTATTTTTAAAAAAGGAGATTCACTGCTTGAATTCAAATGTAGCGGTGGCATGATACAGCATAATAGTAGACTGAAAACTCAAAGGCTTCAGGATCCCGCAGAGGTGTGGGGATCAGCTCTGGCTCCTGACTAAGGTGGGAGGTCTCGTCTGGGAAGATGTCTCTCACCTTTGGGAGCCCTTGTGGAAAGAGAGCACAGAGCTGACGTTTCGGCTCAGCCCACCGTGACCTGCCTCGGCTCAGCCTATACCTGAAGCTCCTGGGTCGGGCTGCCTCTTCTTTCCTAAGCACCTGCTAGGCACTGTGTTTTCCACCAGGTCCAAGAGAGAGATGGCAGCGGCTGGAGCAAGACAGTTGAATTCTTTCTCGCACTAGCTCTGCCCAGTTTGGGGGTGCCAGGGACAGAACCCAGGGCCCCCTGCAAGCCAGGCAGGTGCTCTACCACGGAGCCACGCCCCAGCCCCTGGGCTGTTTACTTCAGGGTGGACTCTGGACCCTCATTTGAGTCTAGCGTTAGAGTGGGGGGGGGTCATCTATTCTTCTGCTCTGCTCGCCCCAGGCCTTGGTCTCAGGTGCCGCTCCCTTAGAGGACTGGGTGCCTTGGGAGAGATCCCCACGCTTCCTGAATGGGTCCTGCTTGAACATCCAGCATGCTCCACCCTGGCCCGGAGAGGGAGGTTGGCCGGACGAGGTGGAAAGTGCAAAGGGAGATGGCGGCTGCCTTTGAGGAAGCGAAAGAAGGGTGCAGGCTGAACTGCTGGGCTTTTGGTGGAGGAGGCCACAGTGGGGCCGCCACTGCTGCGAGGCTTCGCAGGAGCGAAGGCGCTCACACTTGGTTAGGGGAACTGAAGCCACTGAAGGTCTGTAGTAGAGCGGGTTGGAGGATTCAAGGAGGTGACACCTACTAGTGCAGTGTCAGCTACACAGGAGGGTTCAGTGAGGGGCGGCCTGCTCTTCCTGGTGCTGCTGAGACTGACAGGGCACCGAGGCTCCTGCTGCCGTGTCTGCTGCTACTGTTGCTCTGGCAGAGCCCGGCTGCACTGCTACTGTTGCTGCTACTGCTCCTGCTGCTGCTGCTTGCTGTTTACTGCTACTGCCCCTATTGCTACGCTACTGGGGGTCACTGCTACTGCTGCTCCTGTGCTGCTCCTGCTCCTGTTATTACCAGCATTACTCCTTCTGCTTCTGCTATTCTACTACTACGTCTTCTCTTATTGCTACTGCTACTACTGCTGCTACTGCTGTGCTTTCTGATACCACTGCTACTGCTAGTACTACTATACTCTTACTACTACTGCTACAACTACTGCTGTTACTCCTACTGTTATTACTAGTATTTCTACTGCTGCTTCTGCTATTTACAACTACTTCTACTCTTATTGCTACTGCTATTGCCGCTACTATTATTGCTACTACTACCACTACTGTTATTACTGCTACTATTACTACCACTGATATTACGGTTACTATCACTGTTACTGTTACTACTCTACTGCTTCTCCTGCTACCGTTGCTACTACTACTGCTGCCACTATGCTATTATGACTACTGCTACCATTGCAGCTCTTACTACGGCAGCGTTTCAGGTTGAGATAAACATGAAAGGGTGTGCTGATACTGTGTCTGCTGCTGCTGCTATATACCCACTACTTCTACTACCTCGTCTGCACCTTTGTAATGAAGCTCTGAGTAGGAAGCTGTTCTCAAAGTTTCTTTTTAGGGAGCTCTTTAGATATCTGCAGAACCCAGACTGGATCTTAGCTGTCCATAGCCACATGCTGACTCACAGGGAAGTTGTTTAGTCTGTACAGTGTTGGGGACCTTGGCAGTTTGCCTGCACAGCCTCTGGCCCATAGGAGCTTAGGTTTGGAGGTGATGGACTTAGACCCACGGCCCCCAGGGGCCATGGCTCCCGTGAGCGTGGTTACCTGTTATGATGCTGGTCTTGGTTCAACAGGATGTGATTCGGTCCGAAACCGCCACATGCCGGCCTCTGTTTTAGTGTGCAGCAGGGCAGGGTGGCGCCTAGCGAGGTCTCCGAGAGAATGTCAGCACACCCAGTCGTTTACCTGAAACACTAACCAGCGAGCGGAAGTAGCCCTGAGCCCAAAGAGTGACTGGCCTTGCATGGTGTCTGCGGGGTGCGGAGGCTCCTGTGTGCCCCAAGGCCCAGTTGGCCCAGGCAGGTGGCTGCCTTACGCAGACTGTGGGCTTTGACTGCAAGCGCACAGCCCCAGCCCCAGAGTGAGCTCGTGGCAACCGCACTGTGAAGGAAAGGCAACACGGCACTCAAAGTGCGGGGGAGCCAGACGGGTGGAGCCACCTCTGTCCCTCCTGGGTGCAGGCTCCTGGTCTTGGGAGGAAGCAGTGTGGCCCGCATCAGCTCCAAGGAGAAGCCAGCCCTCCCGCACCTGAAATTCTCAAGCCAACTGCTTTGTGACCTTGGCCGTGGACCCTGAGCCTCACCTACCAGCGTGCAGCGTTCACGGTGTCCGGTGGTGACACCGACCATGTCCTTGCTGTGCTGCACTGTGGAGCTCGGTGCCCAGCATCCCTCACACCCCGCACCCGCCTGCTCGACCACTCAGTCAGCAGCCGAAGGCCCCTCGCTTCCCCAAGCTCCAGCTGAGATGCTGCCCCAGCCTCACAGACACAGACGCCGCCAGAGACATTGTGAGGGGAGGTCCGGCCGTTGTGTTTCACAATGAGGAACTCAGGCCTGGGGGCGAAGCCGCGGGCATCCACACCCAGGCAGGGAGGCCTCTGTGTCCACGGCATCCTGAGGGGCAGCAGACAGCCCCAGCAGAAGTGTGTCCCGGGCCCCTCGTCCCACCCAGGCCTGGCCCTGCCCTTCCCAGGCCACCCTACTGCGACACGGATCCACAGCCCCTACTATTCCTAACCTTCCCCTGTGCATCTGTGAATTCTGTCTGACATTTCTGCCTGTCTAAAAAAGAGTATAGAAATTGTATTTGACTTGTTTAGAAATTACACTCATCATTATATGTTTTCCTTTAAGAAAAAAAGTAAAGATGACAAGACTTTAAATGATCAATCCTTACAGTGGCAATCTGGCTGCCTGTGATTTTGTGCATTGTATATTTTGCGTTTCTTTCCTTTAAAAAAGCCAGTAGAGCTTGGGACCCGGGCGGCTGACTGTCTTCCCCTCCACCCTGCACCGTTCTCGGCCCAGAGCCAGGAATCTAGACTCCCTGTGGGCTCCGGGGGCTCCAGGGTGTCACCGAGGGCGGGCGAGGGCAGGACTAGGGTAGGAGCCACAGAGGATGCGGGCTTTGCCCCCAGGGCCCCCCGCCCCGGGCAGCCCCATAGTCCTGGCTCCTCTGCTTCTGTTGATGCAGCCCAGAATGAGTCTGAGGCTAAACGGCCCGTGGTGCCAAGCCCTCTGCAGGCTGGCACGGGGGAGGGGGAGGAGGGGAGTAGGAGGGGGAGCTAGGGGCCGGTGCAGCCTTTCCCCAGCAGCTATCCTGCTTGTTCTAACGGAGGGAAAATGAAAGCACCTCCTTGGGTTTAGGGGTCACCAGAAGCACCTCCTAAGGACAGTCAGGTGAAGGTTGAAGGCAGTTGTCTGAATGCCTTGAGCAGAGCTGAGCCATGCACTCCCTCACCCTCTTGCTGTTTTCCTGATGAGATCCCGCACCTGGACCCTGAGCAGCTGAGCACACAGGACAGGCCGTGTGCTGCTCTCCCGGGTTGAGCAGTGGGCTTCCCGAGCCCATGCCACAATGCCCATGTTGCACAGGTTGCATTGGGCACCGTAGGTAAATCCCAGTTGTATTTGTCAATCAAAAACAAACACATATGGACAGGAAGTGCTGTGGTGTCTGGTAGAGAGCAAGCACAGAGACCCTGCCTGGCAGGTGTCCCACTCAGCTGTGGGAAGTGGTCGGCCAAGGCTACAGGCACCATGGGATTGACATCACTGTGCCTAAGAGGGAGTAAACGCCGCTGGAGTGCCAGGGTCCCATTTAAAGAATAATAGTAACTGAAATCCTCTTATTCACAAAACAAAATACTTCCCAAAAGACCTACGAATGAGCCCAGCACCCCAGAGGAAAGGCTGGCAAAGCGGAGGGGTGCTGAGGCTGAAGCCGGGCTCCCCCCGGAACTTGGCTGAGGGCAGAAGTCTGCAGCCCACACCTTCCTACCAAGGGAGGACAGCCTCTTGCTGAGGAGTGGGCACCACGGACTATGGCCCAGGATTCTCAGAGCAGCCTCCATCCGCCAGCTCCAGACGGAGAGGAGTGAATATATATATATATATATGAGAAAGAGAGAGAGAGAGAGGCCGAGACCAGAGACAGAGAGACACAGAGAGTAAGTGGAAAGCCATGCTGCTCTTCTTCCTAGGTGTGGGCCCAGCCTCCTCTTTCATTTCAGGATATTTAAACATGCAGATCCTGTGACCCATGGCGGGCAGCACTTCCGGGAAGCCAAGGACACATGCGGTGTGCATGGGAGCACAGGACGTGACGCCAGCCCCAGTGCTCCCTGTCCTGTGTCCTCACCTCCTCTCCCCTTCCTCTGGCAGGTGGTGCTGCCAGGCCAGGGTTCTGCAGCGCAGCTGTGAAACCTAGAAGACCAAATGGTGTAGACCAGGCTCATAGCTAACACTTGTTAAAAGAGTGAATGAACTGAAAAATGGTGCCCAAGTCTACATCTCAAAGGACGTAAATCCAATAGGTGTTGATTTTGAATCAATGTGACCACAACAGTGACGTCAGAGGACCAGATGTGTTCACCGGAGTGTCAGTGCACTCTGCCGCGTGGGAAGAGCCTCGTGGGATGGTGTCCTTTGTGTAAATCTGTGTCCGTGCATGCGTGCACTCTGCATGGAGACATTGAGATTGCTCATCTCCAGGCCAAGGGGCAGGGACATATACATACAAGGTGTGACCAGGTTATATGGGGAATGTTTAAGTTTTAAAAATTATTATGGTGAAAGGCACATCGCAGTTAATCCTCCTCAGAATCCTCCCCTCACTTCCGACACATGCTTGGGTCTTCCCACTTTCCAAAGCAGTTCTGGAGTCCTCTTTCCTGAGTGTCTTTATGAGGTGATCAAAATGCAGCGACGGCTGCTAGAGAGTGCCGTCCAGCTAAGCACATGATCCACCTTGGTCCCTGGATCTGGCACTGCGCAAGTTATGGATCTTCCTCAAAGTCAAAATGACCATGAAAGGTAAACATTTTGAATCGATTTAGGATGTCAAGGCAGCTTTGACAGCGAAGCTGAAGACATGAAAGCGTGTCCAGAGCTGTGTCAGAAAATGCAAGAACAAGGCAGTAAGTGTGGGGGAGCGAGGGGGAGTGTTCTAGGGGATTAACAGCACTATTTTTTACTGTAAAAAACTTTAAAAAAATTCATTGTATCTTTGATCACACCTCATATATACTATTTCAGCAATGACCATATGTTTAAGACAGGCAGAGAGGGTAAGGGTGGAAGATTAGATTTTTCATACTTTGGGGAGACCAGGGGTTTGCCCTTGAAGTAGGGCTGCATTGTTCATTGAGGAGTTATATTGTTTTAAAGTCAGGGTTTTCTTTTGTACTGCTTCTCTCTTTGGGATTTTGGATGCAGAGGAAACTTGGATTCACTCTGAACTCTCTTACTAGCATAAGGCTGTAGGTTAACCACTCTAAGTACAAGCTTTCTCAGCAGGAACACAGTCATAATTCCCATCCTACAGAGGTAGACTGTTAGTTACTTCTCTCTCATTGCCGAGACAAAATGCCCGACACCCAAAGTTAGAAGGGAAGGGGTTTATCTGGCTTACAGTTCATACAGGTTTCAGTCCATAATCAGCCAACTCTAAGGCAGGGACGACAAACAGCCATGGGAGAGCAGAAACAACATGGTGCACACAAGGCAGCAAAGGAAAAAGAGTTAACAGCGTCTCCCTCCCCTTTTATCTCATTCAGACTACGTAGAGCCTAGAGCCGGCAGCACTCACACCCTTAATCCTAGTGCCCTTGAGCCTAGCACTGCATCACGAATCAATTCCAGCTTCACACACTCTAGATCCAAGCCTATGACCACATGAGGCTTTGGGGGACATCCAGACCCAAACCGTGACACTATGTGTACAAAGTGCTCACATAGTTCTGGGGAATGGTGTACACACATATGATGCATGTCAATATGTGTGTGATTGCATGTGTAGTGTGTATGCATGTGTATTATGCTCAGATTCCTTCTCCCTTTCTCCCTTCCTCTCTCTTTTCTTCCCTCCCTCCCACTCTTTCTTTCTTTCTTTCTTTCTTTCTTTCTTTCTTTCTTTCTTTCTGTCTTTCTCTTTCTTTTTCCTTTCTAGCTTTCTGGTGGTCCTTGGGATTAAATTCAAGACCTTAACCCTGAGCTGTATCCTAGCCCTTTAAATTTTTTTTATTTTGAGATAGGATCTCAAAAGCTGCCCTCCCTGGGTTGCAGCTTGTCATCCTCCTGCCTCAGCCTTCCAGAGTGCTGGTATTACAGGCAAGCTCCACTGTGCTGGCTCTTCCACCATACACTTCTGGTGCACCCAGGAGGGGGACAGAGGACACTAAAGCTGCGAAGCCAACAGCCCCTCCCCCCAGCACTCCCTCCTCCGGAGGCCCAGATCTGCCTCTTCCGTCCCTGCCCCCGGTCTGCTGCAGCCGAACCCACACTGCTGCTGGAGCAGAAGAGGGGTCAGAACGCTGCTGTTTATTTGCCAAATTCCCAAAGGTCCCTTCTGCTAAGCACAGTGCACGACTCGCATCACATGGGGCTCCTCTGACGCTGACTCCACCGAGCAGCGCACTTTGCTGCTAATTCGTCATCGCAGCAGCCCCAGAGAACCGAGAGATAGAATTGCACCTCTTGGCGTCTGGGCCACGCCAGAGGGGAGAAATTGAGCAGCCAGCCAGCGGGTCCCTGGTCTCAGATAAAAGAAAATAGTTTCATTCTGTTTGATTTCTTCTTACTTCCAGAGGGGTTTTATGCTGTGCCAAATGAGGGTGATAAGGACTTCTTCAGTTCTGTTTTTTTTAGATCTGTTTTCTTTCAAACTCTGCCCCCATGTAAACTTTATTACTTCACGTTGAGAATAACACAGTGGATTCGAAATTCTGGAGCTGATCTGACAAAACACAACCAGAGTACAGAACACTGGTGCACCCCACAGGGTCACAGTGTGGCACTACCTGGTAAGGAGGGAGCCACTAAATGCCTGTAAAAAAGAGGTTCCCAACAGCCCCTCACCTTCCTGGGTGCTGAGCTGATCCCAGCCGACATGCCTTGCTGTTGTTTTTTTGCTGTGTGTTCAAAACCGGGTAGCGTTAAGCTCTCAACTAGGAGACAAGTATTGCATTTTCTTTTCCCATCTTTCTCTCAAGGCTACAGTGCAGACTACCAAATAATACTCTAAGAGATTCCCGAATGGTAAAAAACTTCAGTTTCACAAGAGTTTGTATTTTAAACACACACGAAAGTTAGATGAAATTCCAATGCAGTGAATTCAAAGTTCCAATGCAAGAATTCTAAGTAGTATGTTCAAGGGCAAGGCTTAGGTCATGGACCACTGGACTTGACTTTATTTGTGCATCTCTCCCCAGTGAGAAGCAGAGATCCAGTGAAGTCTAAAACTCCGTTCTCCGCCTTGGCAGTACTGACATGGGCTGCTCGCCTTGGGGCGGGGACTGTTCTGTGTCCTGCAGATTCTCCACAGCATCCTGGCCTCTTTCTACTAGATGTCAGGAACCCCCCCCCCAGGTGTAACAGGCAAACTGTCCCCTACCCTGCCACCAGTCCCCGAGGGGTACAGGCTGCCAGGGCAGAGCCTTTGGTCTGACCCACTGCTGATCAGCTCTTAGCCCCAGTCAAAAACAAACCAGACTGCGCAATAGAAAAGGAGAGAAACGCTTGTACACCACAGCATTGCTGAATCTCCAAAACATCTCGCTGAGTGCAGGAAGCCATGATTCTGTTTGTGTGCAGTGTCCTTCAAAAGCCAACTGACAGAGGCAGAGACCAGCGTGCCAGTGTCGGGAGTGGGAATGGGACTATCCGCAAGTGGCCAGGAGCCGTCTGATTGGAGAATGAATATTTCTGGGGCCGAATCATGGTGATAGGCACACAACTTGGTAGATTTACCGAACAGTCATTGAATAGTACATTCCAATGAGTGAATTTAGGGTCTGCCTGAGGGACGGGAAATGTAACTTAGTGCAGAGTATGTTTAGCATAGGTCAGGTTCTGGGCTTGAACCTTAGCTCTGCAAAGAGAAAATAAAAATAAAAAACAGGAGAGAGAATACATTGCAAAAAGAGAAAATCAAAGCAGGAGCTAGAACGAATCCCAGTGATTTCCTCCATGAGAAGTAGTCTCCTACACAGAGCAAGGTCATAGCCCCACAATCTTGGTGCCCAGTGACCGCTGGAGCCAGCCCACAGTGTTTTTGTTGGTCAGTCAGCTGCAGCATCTGCTAGCACCTGACACAGCCCAGCAGGCTGGCCCAGCTCTGGTACGCGCGCTGTGGAGCACAGTGGCATGCATGGCCACTCATGTTCAACGTGGCCAGAAAGGAGCCGCCGGCTGGCGAGTGTGGCTTACAGACTACATTTGCTCTGGGATATAAATTAGTTCCCATCAATGATGTGACATGCTTAGTGCCACATGATATATAAAGAAGAAAAAAGGTTAGAAATCACTCAGAATTCCCCCACTGCCCACTCAAACCTCATAGCAAAAAAATTTTTTCTCTTTTGGTTTGCATTAAATGACAGCTGCTGCTGTTATTCAAAGAAATGCCGGGGACTCATTGTAAGTGGGCAGCTCAAGTCTTCGGGGATGTGTTCAGCTGCTGGTCATTTACTGTAAGAACATATGCTCTCTGTGTAGAGAGCCTGGGGTTTTCAGCAGGGTTGAAGCTTGCCTGGGGTGCTAGTGGGGGTGTGTGTGTGTGCGCACATGTGTGTGCATGTCCACACCCCTCCTGGGAGCCTTTCTGGGTCACATCATAAGTGGTAACCCGCCTAAATGCACAAAACAAAGCTAGGGAACACAGCATTCCTGGAATCTGCAGCCTGAGGAAGATAAGCAATGTGGGAAATGTGAGAAATTGGGGCTTTTTATCCCAAGATCTCAATCTGGTAAAATTTGGGGTAAAGAGAAGTAACAATTCTGAATTAATTCTCTCTCTTTAGCTGGAAACTGTGTGGAAATGAAGAGAAGAAATCATTGTAATAATTCTGATTCTCCCTAAGACCACGCGAAGAAAGATGCTTTCTTTTTCTGATGACCTCACATCTGACCTGTGCTGGCCACAGGGTTCTAGCTGAGTTCTGAGAAGCTGCAAGCCTATTTTAAGGCTTGGTGAACTGAGAACTGGAGCGGCCCCTCTGGGCCTGTGTGCGGAGGAGACAGGGCTGACAGCAAGCCCACCTGGCGCTTGGACTCCTGAGGAAAAGCCAGTGAAGTGGTCAGTGACTGATCAGGCTCAGCCAGGAGCCTGGGGGTGAGGGCAGGAGGAGCACAGATCTACTCCGTGACATCCCACCAGCTTCCCAGAAAAATGTCACCAGGACAAGCTCCGTAGGCCCCAGAAGGTCACCAGCACACGAAGGGGTCTCCCTCTCATCTTCTGATATACACACCTGAGGCTCCCACTGATGTCTCATCCCACACACAATAGGCAGCATGAGGAAGGGGCTGTCTCTGGGAAGGTCCCATTCTTTTCCACATATGGGCAGGTGTCAAGCACCTTTATGAGGTCAAACAGCCTTTCGGAAACAAAGAAAGTCCTTGCACATCAGTGATGAGCGGAGGGAGAGGGGGAGCTCATCTCCGCCATGTCAAGCTGCTGTCCACGTCACACATCTCTGCTTTCTAAGCCCAAGAGCAAACTCACAGAAACCGGGGTGGGGGGGCGCTGACTCGGTGTGCGCCGCTGACTCGGTGTGCGCCACCAACTCCTGCCACTCTCCAGGTAGCTTCTGCTGTGCCACTTGTTGCATTTGAGCTCCTTTGTCTCTTGGTTCTGTACTTGGCACTTCCAGAAATGCCCCTCCCAAGGACAGCCTTGTCCTCCTTCTGGCCCTTCCACTTGCGGGGCCATTGACCGGCTGTACAGAAGTCCCCGGAGCGATTCCACACACAGCAGTCCAAGTCCAGCACCCCACAGATGATGCCAAAGTCTTCCGGCCTGAAGGCAAATCCTCTCAGAGAGCATTTCCTGCTGAAGCTATTACATGGTGGCAGCACTGTCTTCTGGATCAATTAACTGTGAGCTCCTCCACGATTCGTTTCTGTTTATAAACTTCCACGTTAATCTATTTGGCACCAGCTTCAGCATTTGATAATGGTGACCTGGCCTTTGCAATGCTTCTGCATCCTATCCTGGTGGGGCCTTTGCTTTGTGCACATGAACAGCTCGTGACCACCAGGCCAGCGTGGTGGAGCGAAGGACCTGGACCAGGTCGGGCCCAGGGTCTGCTTCTGCGACTGAGCTCTGGCTGCGGGTGCTCGTTACCTCCTGGGTATAACTGTGGGTGTTGCTTACCTGGTAGGTATAACACTGGTACGATTTATCTCATAGGCTGGTTGAGAAAAAGAATTAACGTACGTGAAAGCCTTCTATAAATGGAAAATACTTTAAAACTATTATAGAACTGAGGGGGACTTCTTTTATTTTGAGGGAAAGACACATTTTTGTATTCTCAGGAAGAAGTTGTTAGACAGCCCACCTAGACAGGCGGGGCTTTTTGTAGGAATCCCGGGGGGAGTGCTGCAGACCCAGACGGAGGTGCACTTGCGTGCAGTGTGCGCACCAGCATCCGTGTGCGCTTGGGGATGGTGGCACCAGTCAGGCAACCTTGGCTCAGCCTTGAACTCACCACAGCGGCCCAGAATTGAAGTCGTGTCTCTAAAGGAAAACTTGCTGTAATGCTGTCAGCCAGTGCAGAGAACCGTGTTCAGCGCCAGTTCCACAGCCAGCCAGCAGCATCCAGCTCTTCTGGGAAAGGGCGTGAATGGGGAGAGAAGTAGTGAACAACACAGCCCAGGAAGCAGACCAAGCCGTCCGAAAGTACGTGTATGCAGTTGGGTGAAGGTCACAGGGACACGGTCAGCACAGTAAGAACAGGCAATCGTTATAAAACCTAAGCCGGAAGAGACAGGGAGGCCAAGGGTGGCTCTTGCTGGGGACCTGGAAGCCAGGCACTGACAGAGCCCAGGGAGCTGCCCTGCCCCTCGTTCGGGACAGGGACCCACGGGCCGTCCAGCACGCTCCTGCTGCGTGGTGGGCCTGCCGGTCATTCTGACTGATGCAAATTCTGAAGAAGGAAAGGAAGACATCAGCCTGATATTTCTTAGATCAAGAAGGCAAAATAAAGCAAAGTTATGATGCTCATGGAAGAACTTGATAAAAGACAATTTAAAAAGCTAAGATTTAATTCCCCAAACTTTAAAAAATAATTGTTTGTATTTATGGGGTACAGCATGATATTTTGATACAAATATGCAGTGTGTCATTGAGTAAATAAAGTAACTAGCATTTCCATCTCCTCAAGCATTTAGCATTTCTTTCTTTCAGGAACCTTCCACCTTGTCTCTCCTAGTTCCTCATGAACCATGCAATAGGTGTTGTAAGCTGCGGCCCCTCAAGGTGCAAGAACACCCTGGGATTCCTCCTCTGATCCAGCTGCATGTTGTATCCACTGTCCAGCTTCTCCTTCTCCCCACTTCTCTCCCTGTCCATCCTCCAGTGACCACTGATTCTAGATGGCCTCAGATACAGATTTAACCCTTACAGAGATGTGGAAGGAACATTACAGCATCCTCTCCTGTGTGGGGCTAACTGAGAAATCCTAGGCCGATGTTTCTCTAAGGACACTGAGATCTACCTGTGCACAGCAGAGAGACTTTGAAGGCTATGTAGGGGAGCCTGAGCCTTCATTGACCAACTTGAATTACAACCAGCCCCAAGGGCAAAGGCCTCGTGGGTTTCTGACAATCAGCTGAGGTGCCACGGCTCCTCCAGACCTCATGCTCAGTGCGCACCTGGGCGACAGATACGCACCAGGGCTGGGCCACAGAGGGGACCGACAGTGTCCGCAGAGGCCTGTGTGTTGAAGGTTTGGCCCAACCTGTGGTGCTATGGGAGGTGGGAGGACCTCTGGGTGTGGGCATGGCGGGGCTGGGTGTCCTGAAGGGGACGTCAGGGTCCACTCTTCTTCTTCTTCTCTCCTTGTTTTGTGGCTGCTGTGAGGTGAGCAACTTTCTCCACCAGAAGCTCCCTGTCGTGATGCTCTGTCTGTCCACAGGGCCGAAGGCAATGGGGCCGAGCGGCCATGGACTGAAACTTCTGAAACCATGAGCCAAAGTAAACATTCAGTCCCTTTGTCGATGATCTCAGGTGTTTTGTCACAGTCACAGGATGCTGAATAGTACGGACTCTGAGCATGCACACTTCTGCAGACACCAGGAGAGCTCATGAGACCAGAAACACAGACTTACGCCCAAGACTCACAGCGAGTGACCTGCAGCTGTCCTTGCTGCCTATGCAGTGCAGCCCTGCCTGCCTGAAGCCAGTGCACAAGGAACCCTGACAACAGGCAGGGGAAGGAGAGACCCTGGCAAGGATTGGCAGAGGCCTTCCATGCACCAGGCTCCCCTGAGGAGCAGACAGGTGCAGCTCCCGCACCCAGGAGAGCAGAGGGGTCTGGGCAGGGAAGCCGGAGCCTTGCGCTAGGGAGAGACTCGTGCCCAGGAGGAGGCACAGGAGGGCATGCCAGGCACAGGAGGGCATCTCACGGGCGGCATTGTCAAAATTCACAAGCACTCAAATTAGCTCACATCACCAAGCAAAAGAGTGCCTGAGTTTATCCACACAGTTACTGTGAATCCAACCGAAATGTACCAGTGGGAAGGTGATGTGAGGACACACAAGGAGAATTCTTCAGCAAAGAGGAGGAGGGGTCGGCCCTCGGCCTCCTGAGGGGAGCGGCTGGCCTGCACGGGGTCTCTGAGTGGATGAGGGGATGGGCGGGCACAGCCCAGGGAGCAAGGCAGCGGCCTCAACCAAAGCTGCCCAGATGGTCATGGTGACCCTCGGCTAGGTGTCAATGGAATCTGCACCATCTCTTCCCTCCTGTCTCCACAGAAACAATGACATGGACCTGCCGGCTGAGTCACAGGTGTTTGGAGCTCTGATGAAATCAAAACAGGACACGGAGGTGGGGCCCATGGAGTCACAAATGGGAGGGGTTTCTAGGCCTCCAGTGTGTCCTGAGAGGAAAGGCAGGCTGGCAGAGAAAGACAGGAGCGAAGCACACCGCAGTGATTTTGTCTCATGAGGGTTTGTGAACACAGAGGCACGATGGTGTATTTGACACCTCGCTATGTGATAGTCGTTAATGCTCATGGAATGAAAAAATAGTAAGGGACAGGAGGAAATGCAGGCAGTAAAAAGGTTCTTTTATTGAATTTTGTATTTATGATCATGCTAATAAAAAAGAACAAACATAAGAACAAACATAAAATAAATATTAAGGGCTAGCAGGTGTAGTTCAGTGGCACAGCACTTGCTTAATCTTCGTGAGGCCCTGGATTCAACCTCTAGCACTGCAAAAGAAAAAACGTTCGGGAAAAAAATATAAATGTGACAATAAAAAGGAGGAAATCATGCTATAACACTTGTTAATGACAAAACTGTGTGAAGGGGAAAACTTGAAAAATGGGGAAAATATTGCTCTGTCCCATTAATGAATAATTGTAATTTCTGGTTTTGGCCTAAACTACTACAAGTTTGAAGTCTGTCGGTGATTTTATCAAGGCTGAACTTCTCCTTGGGTAAGTGGTTTTTGTTTTTTGTATTCTTGTGTGTGTGTGTGTGTGTGTGTGCTGGGAATTAAATCCAGGGCTTCACACACCTGCATCTCAGGCCCCTTTTTATTTTGTGACAAGGTTGCACTGAGCTGCCCTGGCTGGCCCTGACCTTGCAGTCCTCCTGCCTGTGCTCCTGAACAGCTGCCGCCACACCTGGATTGTCAGGTTTTTTGATCTGCCCTCTCTCACTGATCAGAGAATACGTTTGTTTTATTTTCTTTTCATAGCTTCTTTTACATTAAGCAAAAATAGACAAATAGAAAAATGATGAGATTAGGAAAGATTTATAAATGTCCCATTTCACAACAAATCCCACTACAGCACGTACATGCTTTGGGGATCACTTCTAGTGGCAAATATTTTTTCTGTCAAAAAAAAAATGAAGACAAGTAAATATTCTGAGGGCCCACCTGGGCTGCTGGGATGGAGATATCTGCCTGCACACTCGCTGGCTGTTTCCCTCCTACTCTCTAAGTGCACGAATGGAATCACAGTGTCAGAGATTAAACTGCCCCACAAACCTCAGACGCAAATCTTTCAGAGTTTACTGAAAGATTAAAATTCTACCACCACAGCTGAATCTGCACCCTCCTGACGTTCGGTCCTGATTTTCTACGGGCAGTTTTGCACATTAACTCTGGAACACAAGGTTCCTGAAAGGATGTGCAGCAACAATGTGTTGATTTGCAGCTTACATAGATGTGTGTCATGGCAGCAATGGTTTAGTCTTAGACCAACAACACTTTTTTGTTGTTTTTGTTTTGGGGGAGAAGAGAGTACTTTTATCACCAAAAATAGGCTAAGGTTGCTGGTTTCTGGTGGTAAAACAAAACAGACCGACTTCTAGCTACGAATTTCACATTGTTTGCATAGATGCTGGCTACCCGGGAGCTCCCTTCTCTCTGACCCTGGGATCCTGCATTCCACTGGGGCGGCTGAGGCTGCGCCGGTACCTTTCCTGATCCAATCCGATCTGTGGGAGAGGAGGAGGAGGAGGAAGAGGAGGAGGAGCTGAGACTCCCTCCCCAGTCAGCCTTCTGCACCTCTAACTTGGAGGAGGGGGAGGGGAGGAAGGGGGGAGCAGGGAGAGGCCTGTAGCTCCAGTGCCCTCAGCTGATCAGCGTCTGAATGCAGATGTGGCCCAGAGCTGGGTGAAGACTTCAGGGTCCTGCGGTGCCACACACTGTGGTGACCGCTCTGCTGCCTCCCTGTGCTCTCTGGCTGCCAGGCTGGTGACAGCAAGGTCCCTGAGCTCCAGCGTCCTCAGGCTGTCCTCACCTCCACCCCATTCCTCTGGGGCTCCTGCCATCCCGGGCTCGTGCGGATGTGCCCACCCCTTGGCCCCTTGGCAGGGCTGTGCCTGTGGGAGCTGCCCTGGGGGTCTGAGTGTCACCTCAGCTGGAGACTTCTGTGGAAAGGCCCGGAGGCATCCAGGCAGAGCGGCCCCTCCCTTCCTGTTTCTGCCAGGGTCCCAGTGGCCCTGAAACTCCCAGGCAGCGCCTGGACCTGTCCCTCTGCTTCCCTGTCTCTGGCCTGCTGGTCACAGCCACCTTCTCAAGACACGGCCGGCGGGATGGGCGAGATCTACAGATAGTGCGGTCCCTGGGTGTGGGCCTCACCGGCAGGTCCACACCTGGCACCCTGGAGCTCCTCACTGTCTGCTGCTCAGGGCTGCTCATGGAGCATCACAGTGCCACTTTCCTCTCCGTGTGGACCCAGAGGTCTCTTCCTTATGGCGGTCTGCTCAGTACCGCCACACTGCTACCATGGGCCATGGGCTCTGAGGCTCACCAGGCGGAGTGGTTCACGTCCTCATGCTGCGAACTCCACACTTCTAGAACACACCCTGATGACGGGAGCAGTGAGTCGGGCGAGGCTCCAAACAGCAGGCTCTGGGGCACACAGGGAGCCCCTCTCAGGCCTGCTTTTAGCATCAGCTATGGCTGCTGCTCAGGCCTGGGTACTTCTCCCATCCCGGCTGAGCATCAGGGATGCCTGCAAGTAAGGCACAGTCAGCTCCCTGCTGTCCACCTGGAGGCCAAGACACCCAGGGTTCAGGACAAGAGGAGACAGGGCAGACAAGGCACTTCCATGTACCTCCACGCATAGACCCCTGGCGGCCTCCACTGCGGCTCCTCTTGGCCTCGGGCTCAGGAGGAGTCTGGGCCAGGCTCAGGTTGCTGCAGCACCTACTGCTGCTTCCCTGCCTCTGTCCTCCACGAGTGGCACTTCCTTCACGTTCCCGGCACCAGGTGTGGAAGGCAGCTCCACTGGACGGTCAGGACGGCTTGCTGGACAGCACCGCATGCTCCCAACTTCTCAAATGCCTTGCTGGGCATCCAGACCGCCCCATCTCGACAATCACGGAGCTCCAGGGACAGAGCCTTGTGCTGACGGAGCCAGGCACCGCATCGCATCCCCACCCTGCAAACAGGCCATCCCTTGTTCCTGCAGGGGGCGCCCTGCACAGCACTGGACTGGCCATTTATTCTCCCAGCATCTGCGCTGGCATTTCAAAAGGCCTGCAGGAATGTTAGGCTCATCCAGCTGAGGAGCTACACTGCTTGCCTTCCAGTCCTGACTTGGTCATTGGATAATCTGTGGACAAGATGTCAGTGCTTGCTCCTGTGGCTCCATGACTGGTGGCCATTAGAAGACTGCCCTGGTACCTAGTGGGAGGTCTCTGGGATAAGAGGGGGCCTTCCCAGACACATAAAATGCCAGCCACGAAGGCTGGCTGTGGCCGTGTCATAGTGCCACCAGGCAGGGCGCCGTCTGGCCCCTCATCCTTTCTAGGAAGTTTCTCTTAAGGCAGGCTGGAGTAGAAGTTCCCCACGAGTAGGTTGCCTCCTCCAGGACTTCCCCAGGGTATTCCAGAGAACTGGGACCAAACTCAGCCAGACACAGGCCTGCCTGGCACGTGCACCCAGCTGCACCTGGTCACTCTCCTGGGACTTGGGACACCTGTCTGTTAAGGAGCCACTTCCATTCCCAACCAGCACCACAGGACCCATACCTCCTGCTTTTGGCAGGTGGGCGTGACAGGGAGGGGCCTGCACACCAGACACCAGACCCGTGCAGGGATGGGGACTGTGGAGGGCTGAGAGGATTTCAGCCCATCCCGCAGCCTCCCCCGGACACCCCTGAACCTGCAAGCAGCCGCTGCAAACAGCTGGGCAGCATTCCTTTGTCCCCCCACCCCTTCCTGACTGCCTCAGCCCCACATCAGTGTGGCTCAGGCCCAAAGCAAGGAGAACCAGCACCCGACTCAGGCTCAGGACAGCTCTGGAGACTGGTTCTGAGGAGATGGGCTGTGCAGGGCACTTCCTTTGCAAAGCAGAAGGTGACATCTCTCTGATGCACATGCAGGGGTCTTCTGATTTTCACTTTCCAAGGACGCCCCAACTGGGGCCTTGAGGAAACCCAGGGATGACAAGCAAACAGCAAACCTGCTTGCTGGCCAAATGCAGGTCCTGTTTGTGCTGACTTGGCCGCTCCTGGGGCAGGTGTGATGGCAGGGTCTCTGGGGAGAGGGCTGCCCTTTTGTCTCGGGCATGTTCCCTCCCACGGGCCACCGGTCACTAATAAGCACCAGGAACAGCCAGGCAGCAAGGGACAGGGAGCCTGGGCCCCTGGGGCGAGCTGGAAGTGGAGAAAGGGTAGAGCCTGCACTGTTCTCAAACACGTCCCCACGGGCATTGTTCCTTGAAGAAACTGTCCCTCTGCTGGTCCTGCCATCTCACTCCACAGGGCATGCCTGAGCATGCTCCTCCCCAGACAGCTCCTCGTCAACCCTAGCGCCTCATGCTATTAGAACACTGGACGGCCCACACTTTCAGGCACCTGCCAAAATAGCTCTTTCAACAACTGGACCTAATAGCTGAGCCAGAAGCTTCAGGAAGGTTAACTGTGAACCACCGAGTCTCATGGTCACCAGTTTGCATAGAGGTCTGGAGCCAAAATAACCTGGCCTGCAGATGTTCATGCTCGCGCTGGCAATTCTTTCCCCTGATGGAAAGAGAGCGGGCTCAGACCTGTAGCCCTGACAGATGTTAATTACAGCTGGCTGAGCCTGAGCTGCAGAACAGGGCAAGAACTGGGGTTTTGGCAGAAATGATGCTGAAGTGCTACGTCGCTAATTTGCCATCGTGGGCCTCGTGTCTCAGCGTCCAGCCGTCTCCACAGGGTGACGCCGGCCACTTGCCAGCCCGTCCATGCCCTCGGGGTCTGCACATCTGAGGACAAGGACAGGCCCTGCATCGGAAGGCAGAGAGGCTCCTGAGTGACGAGTCGGGCAGCGCTTCCTCGCTCCCTCCCTCTTCCGTCCTCTTCCTTTCTTTCCTGTCTTCCTTTTGCTTTGTCTTTCCTTTCCTGTCTCTTTTGCTTTTTTTCTATTTCTCCCTTTCTCTGGGCAATAAAAAAGAAAAGGGAAGAGGAACCATCTTGTGCAGTTGTGGTGATTTCCCGCTAAGTACATTTATAAATACAGGCGTGTTGAGAGCACATTCTTGATAAACTTATTAATAACTCGGCAGGATGGGAGGAGCCATCGGTGTGGGATGGCAGGGGTGTGGCTCCCGGCATCTTCCCTATTTCTGTGATAGAGGCTGGTGTGCAGAGTGGCACTGGGCGCCCAGCTGTGGCTGCGGGACACGGGCTGAGGTTTCCATGGCGCCACCCAGCACCTGCCGCTGGGGCAAAGCATGCGGGTAGCTGCACAGTCCTAGCCAGGGCACTGGGAGGGTAGAGTACTCTGCGGTGTGGGAGTTTCCTGATACAAAGTGCACCGACTCTCTCCTACACACACACACACACACACACACGGCACAGGAAGCCCTGGCACCGAGGAAGCCCTGGCACTGAGGAGGGCCGGGTAGGCTGGAGCCACGGCTCATGGGTGGGCTCCTGCCAGGGCTCCAGACCCCATCCTGACTGTCTGAGTTCACTTTGAGACCCTGAGGGCTAAACTCGTCTCCCAAAAGCTGCTGACGAGGCAGGCCAGGGCCAAACAGGCCTTTGGAGAGCCAGCACTCGCTCCTTCCCAACAAGCCAGGAGGTTGGCCATGAGTTCTCTGTCCATCTTCATGAGTCTGTCCTGGGAGTGTGCTCCGGACGGCACAAGAGCGAGGCCCATGGACACCCAGGGCTGAGCTCCTCGGAGGGCCCAGGTTTGGGACCCAGCCAGTCCCTTCTCTAGGGTTTTCCTCACGTATGACCCTAACAAGACAGAGGCCTGCACGCCACAAGCAGGGCCCAGTGCCTGAGAGCAGGCAGTCACGAGCACCCCACCTGGGCAGCTCGGATCCTTGCTGCCTGCCCTAGCCTCCCTCTCAGGCTCGGGAGCTCTGGACGGGTGGTGCCGCCTCTCGGTGGCCATCTGCCTGGGACACCACCTTCTCATGGGCACTGAGGGACCCTCTGGCCGGCACGAGGTCACAGCAGCTCCCCCGCAGCACCTCCCGCACCCACAGAAGGGTGTCCACGCCACTGTGCCACCTGTAGGCTCCCAGCTTGGGATGCTGAGCTCCGGGACCCAGGCGGTGAGCATCATCTGAGCTTGGTTAGCTCCAGGGCTGCTGGAGGAAGGAGACTCCTTCGTGGACACCAGGACTCTGACAAGCAATAACTGGTTGCTGCAGATCCGAAATTCAAAATGTTTCCAAATCCAAAACTTTCTGAGCGCCTTTTCCACAACGCAAAATTTTGCACCCGATCTCATGTGACAGGCAGCAATCAAAACACAGGCACAATAACAACACTGTATAAAATCACCTTCAACTTGTGTGGACGCAGTGTGCATATATAACATAAATGGATGTCGTGTTTCCGGGTGTCCTAACCCCAAGACATCTCATTATGCAAAGGCAAATGTTTCAAAATCTGAAAAAAAAAACAAAAACCCAACTTTTCAGCCCTTCTGGCCGCCAGCCTCATCTGGGTCTCAGACTCTGGCTCACTTTCCCCGGCACCCTCCCTCAATGCGCCGGCTCCCTGCACTGCATGCCCTGGAACCCTGAGCGCCCCCAAAGGTCCTCACCTTGCTGCTCCGTGACCCCTGAGGCCCTCCTCCAGCCCACCAGCACTGTCTCCCCTGAGAATGGGCGCTGCTGTGAGGAAGACAGATGTGTCAAGTGAGTAGCAAGGGCAGGCGAGTCAGTGCAGTCTCTCTGCAGACTGGGACTCTGAGGTCCCGGCTAGAGCAGATCTGAGTCAGGACTCCAGGTCCTATGTTCCACCTCGAGTGTGATTCTCGAGCACCTGGTCTGGTCACGGAGGGCAAAGAGGCCTCTGACTTCCAACACACAGCAGGGCTGGTGCCGCCCTCCCAGGACCCACGGTCCCACTCCATCTCCATCTGCCCAGAGCCGGGTGGGCGAGCCCAGCAGCAAGGGCCTGCTTTCACGGCTGTCCCAACACTGCCCGGGGGCCTGGCTCTATCGAGGTTCTCCAGGCTCTCCCCAGCCCCCTGCCCACGATTTGGGATGGGAAGACCCGACGGCAGAGCCGGCGTGATCAGTGTGAGGTGCCCTCACTGTCCCGGGAAGTCCCGAGTGAATGAAGACCTTTCCCACGGGTCCATAGAGTCCAGGAGGCCAACCTGTGACTGCAGAGCCACACGGCTGTCAGATGCCCGTGTCGTGTCAGATGCCCGTGTTGTGTCAGATGCCCGTGTTGTGTCAGATGCAGGGTGGCAGCAAGAGGACGGAAGGAGTCAGCTGTGCGGGTGGCCCCATGGGACTGGCCTGTGGTGGGACCCCCTCACGCCCGCTGCCAGGTTTTCCGGAGACTGCGCTGGGTGTGGGCCCTCACGCCCCTCGGAACTGCTACCAGCAGAGTCCCCGCCAGCCGCCCTTCCCCTTGGTCCATGCCGCCGGGAAGGTGGCTTTGCTTTCCCCGGTCCTCAAGAGCTCACCTCTGTCCCACATGCCACACACACGCGCATGCGCACGCGCACACACACGCACACGTGTGCACGCGGAAAGCTGCTCTTTGTCGAAGCCCCCCACTCCAGCACACATTCACTTGCTTCTCCTTTAAGGCAAACTCACCTCGGGGTAAAAAGTTAAGTCTCCTTCCTCCTGCCCAGAGGGGGACAAGGGAAATCCAGGAAATGGATCTACACTGCTCGGCGTGCTCCTCCCAGTTGGACGCTGAACATAAAAGTAGAATAACTGGACCCAGTAAACGCAGCACATGTCATGGCGGCCCGGGGCTGAGTTCCATGTCCATGCAGTAATTCCAGGGGTGCCAGGCACCCCGCTTCTACTCTGCCCAGGCAGAGCGCGACTCCAGGGTCCATCACTCACGCTGCACGGGGGACCACGCTTTCTCTTCTCCCCTTCTGGTGTCAGGGGATGGAACCTGGGCACCTGAGTATCTCGGGGTGCACTCTCAGGGTCAAGAACCAGGGTTTTTGGTCATGGAGACATTAATTTGCCCTTCCTAGGGTGCTCTGCCCTACCTTAGGGAGGAAAATGCCGACCGAGACCAACAGCAGGTTGCGTCCTGCTCTGTGTCAGCCCCAGAAACGCCCGAGGCCCTCACACCCCAGCTAAGGAAGAACACACTGCACGCAATGCTGAGCTTCACGGGTTAAGTGGCCCTTTATTCACAAAACTGCGTAGCTCTTGGTGAGCTCCACCGTGGAGACCCTCAGCCGCGGGGAAACACCCCGAGTCTTTCCCAGCCCGGGGATTTGGGAGCACGAGGGCCGAGTTCACACACACTGTCCCCAGGTGCTGGCTTCCTCCTTGGGCACTGCTCATGGGCAGCAGTCAAGATCACTAAACAGTGCCCACACACGGCAGCAAGGCTCTGGCAGGCATCAAGGTCAGGTTCAAGAAACAGCACAGCTAGAATTAAGGTAAAAGTGTTTTCTCTTGCTAAAGAATCCCCACAGCTCACAACGGATTACACCATGATTCCCTATGGACTCCACGTAAGATGAAAAACAAACAGTTTACAAATCACTGCTGGGTACTTAAAAATAAACTCTAGGTGGCTTTTCATTTGGCAGCACCAGCCTAAACTTTGCAATGTTTCACAAACTTCAGGTATGTTACAGTCTTCTGAGAAAGGGCCAGTACTTCAGAATTCCCGGGGTGGCTGCGGAAAAAGAACATTACTGGCAACTGGTATTAAAACATTTCCAAACCTGCAGGAGTACATCAGGTCATGCGCAGACGATGCCCACAGTTAAGCGCTTACTCTAATGTTTTTCTTTTCCTCTTTTTTGCTCTACTGGGGATTAAACCCAGGGCCTGCTGCATGCCAGGCAAATACTTGACTGAGTTATACCAGTAGCCCTCTGTTGGTACATCTACATCTCTTTTTGGTTTAAGGAAAGGTGAAATTTATGGGCAGTTCTTTCAGCTAACGGTGCGTGTGTCCGTGGCCACATTCCCGGCCTCGTGCCCTGGGGCCATACGTGTGCACAGGAGGCCACCTGGTTTCCCTGTCCCCAGAGCTCGCCTTTGACACACCTTCCCCACGAATGGGAAAGCCGCCCTGCTCATTCAGAGCCTTTTCTTATGGCGGAATTTGGAGAAACTGGGCTGTGACACCTTCTTAGGGAGGAGGAGAGCTCTGTGTGCTTGAGAAACTCCCACGGCAGATCAAGGACTCTGGGGCCCACACTGCCGTGCAGATGCGCTCTGGCTCCGTGGGAGTGCACCCACCAAAAATACTGCAGGAGCCCGCTTCCGGAATGTGAAGCAGCTTGAGGCCACTGACACCTTGCCCTTTGCTTTCAGAAGCAATCATGACCAAACATTTTCAAGTCTGAGGCAGTGGACCAGAATAACCAAAAACACCTTTTCAGAAGACATTTAATGAGGTAGCTGAGATCGAAGACCAAATCCACAGCATACATCAAGGAGCTTAATAAGTGTTTAGGCATTTTTAAATGCAATGGCTACGGTGCCTAATAAATGCTCTTTCTTCCCAATTCCTGCAGGTGCATGCAAACCTTAAGAAGGGGCCCTTGGAAAGGGAGAACAGTGAGAGGGTGGAGTGCATGAAGCAAGCGGGAGGAGGGGAGAGGAAGGGCCTCTGACGCAGGAAACCTTTGGCCGAAGAACCTCAAGTGCAGCCTGAACACCACGCAGACCTCAGGGCGCATCAGGCTGACAGGCAGCAGGGAACCCAGGACCTGCGGTGCCCACGCCCAGCCTGAGCCAGGGCTCCCTCCAGGGGCTTTCCCTGCCCAACACACACACTTCTGGGACCCCTGGAACAGCCTCCGAGAGAAGGAGCTGGACCTCGCCTTCCCCACTGCACCTCCGAAGGTTCTGGGAGAGCCTGGCGCCGTCGGCGGCTCATCCCCGGTTCCCCTTGCTCACATGCACAGGAGGCTCCTGCCGGCAGCTTCTCAGAGGCCATGTACAAGTGCCTTCCATGTGGAGTCAGAGGAGGAAGGAGTGGCCAAACCAAGCCGGGCAGCTCCAATTTGATGACTTCCGGCCATATGAACATCCAGCATCACACACACGCTCTCGTGATACACACACAAAGGCACACAGCCTCACCCGGACTGCACACACACAGACTCACACTGTGCATCCACACGCACCCACTGTGGCTCACACACATGTGCACACACACCCGGCAGTGTGTGGCAGCCCGGTAGCTTGGTAGCATCCCAGGGCAGTGAGCTCACGGGAGGCGAGGTCAGGGCGCAGGTAGGCAGAGCAGAGGGGCTCGGGGCAGGGCTGGGCAGGGTCCGGGAGGAGCCCTGAGCAGTCCACCTCGCCCAGGCTGCCTCCCTCAGTCCAGGGGCACCAGGCAGCAGACCAGCAAACCATCATGCAGATGGTGCAGGCCATGGAAGACAAGTGGCGGGGAGGAAGGGAGCAGATCCCTCTGCCTTAGGTCTCCGTGCTGTAGTTGTAGGCCAGAGGAGGCAGGGCCGAGAAGCTGCTCCACCGCCTAGAGCCAGGCTGCGGGTCCACTCGCCCTTGCTCTTTATATTTACCCAGAATGCTTTTGGCTTCTTCGGCATCCTGCAAAGGGTTCTCTCCATATTCTTCCTTCAGCCACTGCCGGTACTGGAGAAATTGGGAACAGATCCAAATGGCACAAATAAACACCTGCATTCAGCTACTGACTGGTACAGAAGTCGCCACATGTGAGAAGAACCTCAGAGGGCCGGGGCCTACACAGCAGGGTGGGTGACATCCCAGTGCCAAGCAGAAGGGCTGCCCCTCCCAGCCCGGGGGTATGACAGTCAGACCGAGGCGTCTGCCTGGCAGACCCGGGGCAGTCACTGTCTGCAGCTAAGGGTTCCATGACAAACAGGAGAAAAAAGTGTCCTCCTGCTGTTCCTCTGCGTGTGGCAGCTGAGGTTAGACAGAAGGACCTCTGAGGAAGACATGGAGAGAGGAGTTTGTGATGCTGGACTCTGGGGAAGAGGAAGAGACTGTTCTCCTCCAAAGAGAAATCTCAGCTTTGTGTTTGCAGGACTAGTGTTGGAGAACATCATGCCACCATTACCTCATTGATGATTCCCTTAAAAGCTTAAAGATTAAAATGAGTTAAAAGCAAAATTTTAAAAAAGTAAGCCATGATGAGGAAATGGCACTTCACCCATAGGAGAGATGAGCTGCCGTGAGTGCAGGCATGAGGAAAGTAACAGAGGGAGGGTCCTGGGGCACAGCTGAGGCCTAGGAACTGGGGACGTCTGCAGGCTGTAGAGCACCCTGTGTCCCCTGGGCCCTTCAGTTCACGCAGAGGGTACTGGAGCAGCTGCCCGAGCCTGCAGAGTGGCCCCAGGATGGCTCACCTGTTGGACCTCGTGCTTCTCAAACTCCTGCAGCTGCCTCTGGAAGCCCAGGTTGGGGTTGGCACAGGATCTGCCAGCACGCACCGTGTGCAGGGCGTCCTCCCAACCGAAGTCGGTCACAGTCATGATGTACGCGATCACCAGCGTCACACTCCTGGAGACCCCGGCCAGGCTGCAGGCAGGGCACATGGACAAGGGTAGACTGGTCTGGGCTGTGGGTCTGGGCCTCAGCCCACTGCAGCGGGGGATCTGCGGGGCTCACGACAGAGCCCTCCTGCCTGGGCCTGCTCACGGACTCAGGTGAGTGTGCTTTCAGCAGCTGCTGCAGGCAGCCAGCCTCCCTGCGCCCAGGACACCAGAGTCGCAGGCACCCCTTCGGTGGCTCAGCCTCATCTTCCACGGGACAGGGCTCCAGACACTCCTGCTTTATGATTCTCTACTGCTCCTGAGCCTCCCTTAGACATTTCCCTTTTCCTTGGACAAAACTAACCAAGGGGACCTGAGGCTTTCAAGATCTATGCAACAAATCCACTTATAACCTGCATTAATTTAGAATGTTCTCCATCTTTTAGAGGTCCGGTTTTCTTAGCCGCTGCATCTGAGGGTAAATCTATGATTTTAAAAGCCCACAAAATCCAGGAGGCCTCGCCAAATCATACTTCTGCGTCCTTTCCACAGAGCTGCAGAGTTGCAGAGCAGCAACACCGATGCTCAGAGCCCGGTCGTGTGTGGGCGATGACGGTTAGGTGTCACCAGCAGGCTGAGTTCCAGACCGATTTTAAACGTGTTTGCAAACTGAAACAGTCATAGAGGGGCTGTGCTTCGTCCGACTCAGTGTTCTGGCAATGGCTGAAGACGGGAAAGTTTAGCAAATGTCTCATTCTTAGGAAAGCCTGACATCCAGATGAGACATAAATTGCTAGAACATTAGGCCTATGCCTATTCCAATATAAATAATAACAATAACCCTACTGCCAGGGAGGGGCTCTTTACTAGGGCTTTGTATCAGAAACTCCAAGAGACTTACAAAAATACAGCCCCTTGGGCTCCAACCCTAGAGATCTGAATTACCAGGAGCCTGGAGAAGCCCCCAGATTGGAGTTTCAGAAAATCCTTTTATGCCCCTATGGTGCTTTAGTGCCAAATATAACCGTATGTTAAAAAGTGTTTGTATTTATTGTACTTCTTATTTTTTAAAAAAGTGAAATGAAAAAATCACACCCATCCAGAGCTGTGTAAATCTTCTCAGCTCTCTCACAGCCGGTGAAATGCCTCATGCCGCCCTCTGCCTTGGGGTACTGGCCCTCAGAACACACTGTGCCCTTCCTAAGTGGCTTCTCTGGCCAGTCAGCATGCGTGGGTTCTGGCTGCCCCGGCAGGGCTGCCACCAACCTTAGCAGTGGCACTCCTAGGAATCGGCGCTTTAGGCTTTCAGACAGCTTGTGCTGCAAGGGCGGCTTCAGGAGGCCAAGATTGCTATGCTTTCTGTTGATTATGGTCACACCTCATGCAAGACAGCGAGGGCATGAGTCCCAAGGACACTTTAGCAGAGCCTGACACCAGAATGCTGGCTCCTGGATCCCCGGACAAATTGGCTGAGTTACTGAGTGATAACTGGCAGTGTCAAAGGAGGGCCAGTGTGTGCTGGAAACTGTTCACGTGCCAGGTAGCTATTTGCCAAGAGCTTTATACTCAGTGTGCTTGAGCCGCTTTCTCCTCAGTGTGTGTGTGTGTGTGTGTGTGTGTGTGTGTGTGTGCGCGCGCAACTGTCCTCAATATCCATGGGACACTGGTTTCAGGACCCACTGCAGATAACAAAATCCGTGCACGCTCAAGTCCCTCCCTTAGGTGGAACGGTGTGGTATCCCATAGATCCTATGCAATTTTCCCACATGCAAAACATCTCTAGGTTGCTTATAATACCTACACAATGTCAGTGCTGTGTGGAGCTGTCACACCACACTGCTTGGGGAATCGTGGCAAGGAAAAAAGTCTGCACATGTTCAGTGCAGACGCAAGTGTTTTTTTCGAAATATATGTGATCCATGGCTGGTAGAATCCATGGGTTCAAAACCCACAGATAGGAAGTGTCCAGTAGCCTCGACTATCCCAGTAGAAATCCTAACACAGAGTGAAATAACAAACCACAAAACCAAAAGCAAAAGCAAAGCTAGCTGGGGTCTCTTTCCATGAAAGTAAGTGATGACCAACACCCGTCAGGAAAGAAATGGAATATGAGAGACTGAGCGTTTAGAGGGAACTGTCAGGAGACGGCAGAGTCAATCACACACAGGAAACGCTCGTGCGAATCCTGGGGACCGGCACAGACACACGTACCAGTGCACAAGACAGCCTTCGCCCCGCAGCCGGCACTCGTGGATGAACTCAATACTCTCTTTGAAGTGTCTTGTCCTAGGCACAAACACGAGACAGAGGGAGGGTCTCTGTTATCAGCATCCGCCTGAGGGCCCGAGGCCTTCAAAGCCCAGTCACTCTGCCCAGGCCCAGGGCTGCAGGCTGAGGTCAGGGACACTGCCCGACTGTCTGGAAGGTTCTAGAACTGCTCTGTGGCATCCCTGGAGCTCAGGTTGCCCCTGACTGGGGGTGGCGGCTCCTCCTCAGCTCACCATGTTCAGGGGAGTCAGCCCAGTGGGCTCCCAGAGTCTGACAAGGTGGCTCCCTTGGACACCCTGAGAGGCCTGACAGCGGCCCTCGTAGCCCCCTGGACATGGGGGTCTTGTCTGCACATCACTGGAAAGCAGTGGGGAGTGGGAATTCCAGCTCCAAAGCCACTCGGTGGGGGCTGGGACAGGCGACTCAGAAAGCAGGGATGCTGCCCTTGGTGGGCGAGGGACATGCGCTGACGGACCGGGCCGGGCAACTCTGAAGGCCTAAATGACAATGGGAGTGCTCATCCTCCCCTCCGCCCCCTCACACCACCCTCTCTCTCGTCACTCAGTCAGCCCCTGACTGTCTGGGACACCCGCCTGGACGCCTTGCTCACAGGCACACGTGCTCCTCGCAGGGTAGCTTTTTAGGGGACGAGGTCAGATGCCAGGTCACCTAGAGGCAGCCGGGCAGAGCCTGAGCCCCACTGTGCCGAGTCCTGGCCAGCACGTGTGCCCCGTGCCACACACCAGCCCTCTGGGCTGACTGTGGGGTAAGTGCAGGCACCCGGGGGCACACAAAGCACCTGCTCTTCCTGCATGTTCTACCTTCCCTGGCTTCTGAGGCAGCACATGGCAAATGCTGTCCGTGAGCTAAAGGCAACTTCCCTTCCAACACGGGTTGAGCCTGACCACTTGCCAGGGTCTGTAAGAGCTGCAGGACAGTCTATGGTGACTAAGACGCCATTCCCGACTGCAGAGAGGCAGCAAGTGAGATGAACAAGAAGGGGAAGCTCATGTGTGGTCCAGCAAAGTCGCCAGCTGTCGACTGCAGCAGAAACTCAACAGCCTCACCACAGGACTCAGTAGATTGGTACAGACAGGAGGTGGAGGAAAATTTAAATGTGCACGAATGCATGTGCAGCCTAACACTCCTGCTCTGTCAAAACCTGCAGTGTCCAAGGTGGGAAGTCCAAACAGAACAGCCCGGAGACTCCAGGTTCCTACCTGCAGTTGCTAAGTGGCACGGCACTGCAAGATCAGATTCCAGCTCAGGGACCAGAGCTCCCAGGTGTAAACTGAGACAGTGGCTTGGAGAACTGCAGCATGCGCTTGCACACCAGCTTGGTACACAGCAGGCAAGACAGCATTCTTGCTGCATCATCTGGAAATCTTAAGTGTCAGGGCTGAGGCTTGAGCAGCCTGTGGCAGCCAGACAGGGGAGCCGAGCACTCGGAGAGTGGAGGTGGGTACTGGGGAGATGGTGTGGGTGGAGGCCATCCCATCTGAGGGTGGTGAGCAGCAGGTCCGGCAGGCACTGCCAGCCCTGCAGCAAGCCCAGCCACCTGTGCTGGTAGCACTGGAACTGCAGTGAGACTCGGTCACAGCAGCAAAAGGTCAGGGTCTCAGGAATAAACTGTCTCTCCCACGAGGACTGGGGGAGGCGGAGTGAGGTGGTGGGGCTTCTGGGGACGTCTTCCCCTCCCATGGGGGGAGATCTGCCTCTGCAGATCTTGCCAGGGATCCACAAACACCGTGCTCAGGGGAGCAGCAGCTGCCGTGGCCACAGTGCCAACCCCAGCAGAAGGGCTGGACGGGAGAGGCCGGGCTCTGGATGCCAGGGCCTGCTCCCAGGCCTCGCCACACCAGAAGTCTCTATGGGTGAGGATGCTGCCAGCCTGGCTTCCTATTATAGCCAAATGTGCACCACGTGATATCAGCCCCTCACTCAGCAGCTCACCACCCAAGCCGCTCGCTCGTGGTGCAGACCAGGTGCCCGGCTGCTCCCTGCTCCTGCTGAGTAGTGCAGCCCAGTCACTCATTCTACACGACAGGCGGGCAGGAGGAGGAGCGTCGGACAGGCTGAGCAGACTCCAGGGTGCCCTGCACCAGCGGGCCACAGGGGATGGCCGGTGACCCCCGGGCCCCCAGGGGCCTCCCCCGGCCGAAGCCTGCTCTGTGAGTCTCTTTCTGGTCAGTGAGTTTGGGTCAGCAAGTACAGGTGTGGAAGCGTGGCAGCCAGAAAGGCAAAACCAGACCTGGAAATGAAAGCCCACCGCCCAGGGGATGAGCAGGTCCCAGAGTGCCCCGACCGGGCTGCAGACCACACAGGGATGCGGACCTCCCGGTGGGCCTGCTCGGTCTCAGGGCTCCGCTGGCTCTCTGGGCCCATGGAGGCCTTCCACGGCTGCGGCCTCCCACTGGCACTGTGGAGTATGAGCCAGTTCTCATGTCTGCTTTCCACACCTGTGCACCACAACCACACACAGTGGAGCCTGCACCGCAGGGTTGAACCCAGCTTCAAGAGTCCGCCTTGCCGTAGCTCAGAACAAGGTGTCACGCGACAGTCACCCCTCTCCCAGGCCCAGCGTGGGTCTGTGCAGAGGCCCTGGGGCTCGGCTCGGGCAGCGGAGTCCCCACCCTGGCCCTGCTGGCTCCTCCCTCCAAGGGCTGCTGTCACAAAAGTTAAGTCAGGACAATCTGCTGGACACGGCTCCGTCCAGTGGTGTGTCCGGGCAAGAGCCACGGAGCCTCAGGGCCGGAGCCAAGACAGGGCCCCTCGCCGTCATGCAGTGATGCCGGCCAGAGGGCCACGGGGCTCTGTGGTGACACCTGACTCATGCACACCAGCAGGCACCAGGCCAGGCCAGGAAGGCATTCCTAGAAATGACTTTTCCAAGAAAATCCAGGGCCGGCCAGCTCCTCACTGCTCTGGGGTAGAGCGGCATGCTGCAGGGGGAGTGTGTGGGGGTTATTTCCAGGGAAGCCAATGACATAAGCTGAGCCCTCGGCCTTGAACGCCTCCTCCACAGTGGGAAATACCCAAGGCCAGGCTCTCCTATTGCTCAACTCCAGTTTGAAGCAGAAGCACAAACCCGAAGCCCTGGCCCACCACAAGCTGTTTCAATGGACACCAGTTCCCTGTTCTTGCTCTCGGTGGGGCTGGCAACTAACCTTGGCTTCCACGCCAAACACTGTGTGAGTTCGGTCTGCAGAGCGAAGCTTGGCCACAGGACACACGGCCCGCAGGAGCATTGGGCTCACCATGGCTCCCAGGCGTTACACCCCCAGGTGGCAGGCAGCATCCCCCAGAGGCGTCTTCTTGTGGGCCCTGCAAGTGGCTCAGCGGTGCCCCTGTCCCCTCCTCCTCTCCACTGACCACAGTCCTCCTTTCTCCACAGCAGAGGCTCAGGGCCAGCAATGTGCTGGGGTCCTGACTTCTGAGGGGCCAAGAAAGGATGGTGGAGAGATCTGGTCAACCACAGCGCACGGTGCCCATTCTCAAGCTGAGCAACTGCTTCCTGCTTCAAGACTGTGATATTCGGAGGCTGTGAGCCTCTGTGGGAGCTGAGACAGTCCTGTTCAGCTCAGAGGGCCTCTGCTGGGGACAGGGAGCCCAGGGACCTGGCCACCTTGAAAGGGAGACACCCCCAGCTCAGAGCCAGCGCTACCAAGGAGGATGCAGGACACTGCCTGCCCCAGCGGAATACTCGCATGCACGCATGCACGTGCGTGTGTGTGTGTGTGTGTGTGGATGAGGTGGATAAATGAAAACAAAAGGAGAAAAAACTCAGGAAAGACAAGCACCCTTAATTTTTTTCTTAGAAAGAAATGTTTTAAAAAACAAATGGGTTAGGTGTTCTATTTGAGTCCAGGCTTCGGAGGCCTCAGATCCCAGCCGCTGCCTCCATGGTGGAGTTGGTCCAGATGCCCCTGCCGCCCGGTTACCTTCTCTCTGGAACTCTGCAGGCACAGCCCTACTGCACCTCCACCAGGAGCAGGTGGAGAAGATTCTCCACCCTGCAGACACAGGAGGGGCATCGGACACAGAAGCAACTCCTGTGCTTGTGAGTCCAGGCTTTATGCACCGTTCACTCTCAGGTTTAAACACCGGCAGCTGGGGGCGTGGCTCCAAGGCAGGACGCACTGCGTAGTAGGGGGCCTGGGCTGAATTTCAACACCACCCCCTAAAAACCATGCATACACCAGTTCTCATTTTGTCAAATAAAATTACTTTAAAGCAAGCTTAACAAAACAAACACAAAAATAACTAAAATACCTCTCTATCATCTACTACATCATCATTTCCAAAAAGAAAATGGGGGCTGGGGATTTGGCTCACTGGTGCCGCTGCTTGCCTCGCAAGAGCAAGGTCCTGAGTTCGATCCCTGGTACCAAAAAAAAAAAAGAAGGAAAAGAAAAGAGGAAAAGGAAAAGAACCCAGTCTGAGACTAAAAGTGGCTGGAGCTCAACAGGCAAAGCTGTAGGAAACACTGGTTTCCCGGGACAGCAGAGCCTGCGAGGGCTGCAGCGCTGCCAGCAGCTTCTGGAAGCAGGGCCACAGTGCTCCCAATCCGACCCAGCTCTGATCCTACACAACTGCTCCTTCATAAGGAAAGCCAAGGAAAAGGTAAATAGAAAAAAAGGGAGGGTGGGCAGTTGGAAGCATAAATGGCATCATTTAGACTAAAGAATACAAGCCAAAGAGTTGGGAGGACAAATAAGCATGGAAGTTTCTGTGTTTTAAATATAAGCTTTCTGTATTGCTAATGCTTCTCCTTTCCACAAAAACCTCAAAAAAGTTAGAGACCTGCTTGGCTCTCAAACCGCTGAATGTCATAAAGTGCTATGATGCAAAGCCGTGGGCTCCCAGCCTGGCAAAGCCCAAGCTCCCTGGACTGTCAGAGAAGAGAACAAGAGGTTGTTCTTTACACAGTGATGTCTGACTACAAAATACCAGTTTAGTACATGCTGAAGTGAGAGCGGGCAAATGCAAGTAATGCATATCCAACCGTTCACTTTCAAAAGAAACTAACACTTCCTACTGGAGAAGACATAAAATATAACCTTAGTTTTGGAAATGCTTAGTGCCCATAAAATACTTTCACTTATCTCATTTAATATTACAAACACCCGATGAGACAGGCATTGTGTAGACGAGAGATGTGAGATTAAAGTGCCTTGCTTAGGAAAACCCAGAGAAAGCAAAAGCAAGCAGTATTTCTAAAAAGCCTAACTCACCACCCCTCGACATGGGCTATGTGGGGACACCAGCAGGTTACACATCGGAGGGTTCTTCTAACTGCAGCAGAACAGGGAAAGCACACCATGTGGGTCCCGGGCTCCTCAGACACGGAGAACTTGAACTTTTAAATTTCACAGCTTGGCAAGGCTAGTGGTTGGGGGAACTGAGCTAAAATTTTATGTTATCTCAGACCTGCTGTCTGCAGTTTAAGTTCCTGGAAGATGAGAGGGGAGATTCTTGAGGGTTAAGGCCAAGACAGAAAGCTGACCTTTCTGGGGTGTCTGTAGCTGCTGACTGGGAAGGGACACAGTCGATTTCAAAGGTTATGAGCTTCCTACTGAGCATGACTGGCCAGAATTCCTGTTGGATTTGCAGGGAAAGGTTTAGGATCTAAAATGTTAAATTATATCCAAAGTTGGAACTCATTTTAAAAATCAGTATCTAAATTTAAAACAGTGAGCAATATCGTTTTCCAGAATTTATTTTGCCACTGAATAGAGGAATTCTTCGGCACCAGGAATTCAATGTGGCTGGACTTAGGGCTATTTTTAATTGACTGGGCTACCCAGAGCATGTTTTACAATGACCAGCATGACTTGTCTGGCTTTTGTCGGGCAGAGTATTAATATTTGTTTCCTGACCATCCGCACTGGTTGATGATACTCTCAGTGAAAGTTCTTGCAAGCAGTAATATTTGGTGAGCAATAAATACAGGAAACCTTAAATGCATTCGGCCATAGACAGACAGGCGTTCTGCCTGCCCCTTTAGGTTAATCATTTGATTGTATCGTTACAGTTTGAATGTGTCCTCCGAAACGCATGTATTGGAACCTTAATTCCTCAAGACAGTGGCATCGGGAGGCAGCGCTTGGCCAGGGGCATGGTGTCCTCACGGGGGGATGCAGGCCTCTCCCCGGGACCTGGCTGGCTATCTGTGGAGTGTGGCCCTTCCGTCTTCAGCACAGCTCCCTTGCCTCTCCACATTCCGCTGTGTGAGGAAGCAGCACGACGCCCTCCCCAGAGGTAGTAACCCAGTCTTGGACTTCAGCCTCCAGAACTGTGACCCCAAATAAACCTTTCTTCTATGTGAGTAAGGAGCCTCAGATACTCTGTTATAGCAACAGAAAATGTACTAAAGCATTCGCCACTAAGGAGCATGCTGTGCTTTCACTTGCAGTGGGGAAACTGAAAAGGTACTTGCTGGCCTGCCTCTTACCGATCCAGAGTACACTCAGAGTTCCACACTCCGCTCCGTGATCTCCATGTCACTTCTGGCCAGCCAGAAACATTTAGGGTCATGGCCATCTGTGAGCTGAAAGCCTGTGCATAAACCTTGTCACCAGTGCAGGAACAATGGAAGTCTCCCGCAAGACTCACACAGTGATCTGGGCAGGGCGGCCCCTCTCCGAGTGAGGAGTCTCGGTCTTGGCCTCCTCTTCCAGCTGACATGGGGTTTCACTGCGGTGGGGTTCCACTGGGAACAGCACGTTCTCCACACTTCAGCTGCAGATCTGCTGCTGCCTTTGCTACCTGAGCCTCACAGACCTGCGCTCCCAGCAGATGCAAGGGAAGGGTGAAGCGGACACAGCGGTTCACAGGCCCTCTCCGCCAATCTGGAACAGGAGAGCGCTAATCCAACTTCATGGGGAGTCTGTCAGCCCGGTGACAGCTTTGGGCTGGTTTTGCCAGAAGATTTCAACTGACCCACAGGAGCCTGCGACTCAGAAGAGCAGCCCTCACACACTGTGGCTCCTGCGAGCACATCTTCCAGTTCATGAAGCGTGCTTCCTGTTCTGTAACTCTCATGACGTACGGATCCCTCTGAGTAGAAATAGACTCTCATTTTCTAAAGCCCCCAGTGTCCGTGGAGAATATGTTCACATACATGTGGACCTAGCCTCCCCAAATCCTGCACGCAGGCATTTTTCAGATAAATGAATGGGATGGGTTAAAATAACTTGCCCGAGGTACCTGGAACTGGTTTTTGGTTAGTGATTTCCTGACACCTCAGTCTATTGCTCACTTGTCTATAACACAGGATGGCTCAACACTTAGATAACTGTCATGGACATCACAGACAGCACTCGGCTCCCAGCGCAGCACACGTCTGGCAGCTCGAGGGTGAGGTGCAGAATGGACTGCAGCACGATTCTTCTACAGAAGCAGACTGCCAAGTGGGTAGTGGCGAAGTACAATCTTGTTGGAAATAAGAACAAAGCAACTATTCTAAAAATAGCAATCAAAACATGGGCAGAAGATCGCTCTGGTCTTCAGAGAAAAGCAGTGGCTCACTTCCTTCCGTACAAACCATGCCCTTCCAACCACTTCTGTTTCTTGACACGATCAGTAACCAGGGAAGTTCTCTAATGCTGCTCTCCTCCTTCCAGCCCTGCAACCCCTTTGCTTTCCTGGTAAAGCCCTTCCTCCTCCACCCTCCATCCTAAAGGTCCACCTTGCGGATCAATTCCAAGAGTCAGTGTGGAAACACACAGCCAAGTAGGACATACCTGCCTCAACTTCCCCTACCCATGTCCTTTCCTGCTCTACCCACCTTGGGTCCCAGGCCTGCCACCTTGTCTTTCTCCACACTCATCCATCTGACTCTGGCCCATTTTTGTTTCCACAGGTAGGTCCCACAAAATGACTGTGCAGTTATGACAGCTTGGCTTTTCCGGTAGTAAAACCTCAGGGTTGGCTGATGCTCCAGTGTCCAGTGACTTGTGGAGAGGCTGCACACTCGGGACAGGAGCCGTAAGCAAGGCTTGTGCTCCTGATATGTGTGATTGGTATGTACTACCTCTGAGGCCTGATGGAGGAGCTCCTGACAAGCCAGAGGACTCCAAGCTCATAGCACAGTGGAGTGTACAACTTCACTGCGATTCCAGGGGAGCTGTGCTTTTGACCCCCGACATGCAGCGCACGATGGTCCGGGAATCAGTCTGGGCTCGGCTGGATGCACAGGGGGATAAGCACTTTACTTCCGCTCCCCACCTTTTAGTCTGCAAGGGTCAGATCCGTGGCTCAGGAAGGGTGTAATTTGCTCCATGCCACAGTGTATGTGAGTCACTCTTGGACAGCCAGTGTCACGCCCCGCCGTGCCCAAGCCCAGTCCCACCTCTCTGGGTAAGATTGCCGAGAGAGGGTTGCGACCGATTTTCCCTCTACAGGTACAAAGAGGCGCCAGATATCTACTCAGCTGTGTAGAGGCCAGGGCTGAGCTCTCTCAAACTAGGAAGCTCTCACTGCCACACACAGACAGGGTGCGAGGTGAGCACTGTGGTACTCGGCAGCCACACACCATCCGCGGCTGCTGGGCACAGGAGGCGCACACCGAGATGGCACTGTGGGCTCCCACGGCAGGAGGAGCAAACCTGGCACTCTAGGGATTTGCTTCCATAGCAGCAACGAGCTTGCTAAAGGTCTGGTTTCCGGTGTCCTTTGTAGACCCTTCGGGTGGATATCCCGTCTGTCACACTGCATAGGGGAAGGAAAGGAAAATGGCCAGGCCCCCTGCAGCGCTCCCACCTGCCAGCCCTGCCCTCTGTGAGCAGGTGTCCTCCCTGGGCAGGGCTCTCAGGGGCCCTGGGCTCACACAATCCTCTACTGATCGGCTTCAACACTGTGTTCATTTTAAGTATCTCTAAATAAGCCCAAAAAACAACTTACAGGTTTTGAGATGGTGAATCCGCTGCTGGAATGCACAGGTATTTAACTCCCTGTAGAATGATAAAGAAAACATATATATGAACAAAAACAGATGATCCTTCGTGAAGAAATGTATTTAAAGGAACTATTTACTCTGGGCAAAACCCTAAAAAGTAATAAAAAGGAGAAGTTTTTCATTCATCTTTTGTTGCCAAGAAACTAGAGAAATACTCTTTAATTAAAGTCCTGGTTCTTTTCTGTGACTGAGCATACAAACATTTATGCTTTGTGCTATAAACAGCTGGGAGGTTCAGACAGAATCCAAAAGTACATCACAAAAGTGAAAAAGTTGAGTAATTTTGAGCAAGAGTCAACAAGTTTCAAACCATCACCTCAGATGCTTTTTTGTATATTGCAATTTTCTCTATATTTCACTTGGAACCCTGATTATTCAAAAAGGAAGCATTGTGAAAACCTTAAAAATGACCAGAATTTGTGATGTTATGTTATACCTTTTTAGGTTAATGTTTTGTATCACAATGGCTACAATTTCACCAGTAGGAGCTTCATACTCTGCAAATAATTTGCTTTATATCTTTTGCTTTTCAGAACAGTACAAGTTTATATATCAAACTAACATGTCTTCAAAAACAATGGCCTAATTTGAAAAAAAATGAACATCACTTAGTCTTCTATAAAAATCTAAAAGAAAATATTAAGTATTTAAAGTCTGATATGCTTCTCTATCAGAGGAATTGATATTAAAGATCAAAAGATCTCCAATGTTAAGGAAAATTTAAAATATAAAAATTCCAGTAACATTTGCAAGTCAATACAGTTTTATAAGGAATTAAATGAACCATTTTAAATTCTACCACTTGCAATTACCTAATCTCATAAAATCTTGTCACAGTGTCATGGACAATAGGGGAGAAACATGAGAAACTAGAAAAATAACCCACACAATAGGCTATGTGAAGAGCAGACACGTAGAATAATGATAAACACAACCACAGGTCTCTCAAGAGATACAGTCATAAAGCAATCTGTCTTCCAGAGTTATGTGAAAACCTTGTCACCCTTGTGCTGTTAACTCCTATCAGGAGGGGTTTCTGCGTCATATTTGCTAATACATAGTCTTGGAAGGAATGTCTAAATCCACATTTTGACAGCCCCTCCCACATGAATCCACTTTGTCCCCAAGAATGGGACCTCCACTCCCAGCCTGCCTGGCTGTCAGGGGCGGCATGTGCTTTGCTACCGCAGAGCTCCCGGCTGCCGTGTGATGGGATTGGGATGGTTCCAGGGGCCTCAGCTCAGAGCCGGTGTCTCCATCGAGGCCGGGAAAACCATCAGCTTTCAACCAGCTCCTAATAAACCCCTTCCTGCTCAAATCTGCCCACAGTGGGATCTGCTGTCCCCAGCTGAAGATGTGAGTGACATCACCTCCCTGCCATTCCACGCACTTAGGGGAGGTCAGAAAGCAAAGCAAAATAAGACAGAACATCTTCCCTGCAAGGTTGCTATGTGGTTTTCCCAGCTTTGAAGAAAGTCAAATAATTTAATCACGATGTGAAAAACATCAGACCATTACTAATCATCTCATCAGTCTTAAATACAATGAGCTCGACCTCTATTTATCCCAATAGGCACATTTCACACGAGGGTGGGCATCTGCCGCGCTGAAGGCTGAACTCCAGGGTCCCCTGGCAGAAGAGGAAAAGGAAGCAGCAGATTCTCCCTCCTTCACCTTCCGCTTGTCGCCCCACCTGCCTCCTTTTGTCTCTCCTCATTTTTCCTGTCCTTCGCTGGGCATGTTGAACAGTGGTCCGGAATTCTAAAGTCCCTCCAAACCCAGGGAAGCAGTATGCCATGACTTACGGGCACGGCAACTGAAAAGGAAATGCGACTGTGGAGAAAGAAGACAGTCATTCCACTCCTCTCGTGCACTGAGCCACACACCGTTGGTCCACATACACACACTGAGCGCTTCCTACAGCTGCCACTGAAATGACTCACTGGCTTTTTGTTTTAAGTGAGAGTTGGCATTGGATCCGGTCCAGAAGCTTGTGAAATTCCTTCCTCCCACACACTTCCTCGCAGCTCCCCTCTGACCACGCTTCCAAGGGGCCAGGAGGATTTGCAAGTGTCTACCTCTCTGCTGCGGCCACCCGAAGTCACAGCAACATCAAGCAAGCAGGACCCCTGAGTGCATCCCGGGAGAGAGGACAAGAAAGCCCGCCTGGCCCAGACGTTGGTGGACGGCCTGCTAGTGGGATCCACATCCAGCCCGGTGTGAAGCGAGTTCGCAGAAAGACCACCGGAGGGGAAGAAGCAGGGGAAGACAGCGCTGCCAAGCGTCCACCCCGATCCTGTGCTGGGAGCAGCACAGCTGAGGTTTGGGCCGCACTGTGCAAGGGACACGATGTCCACACACATTCGGGCCACGCCAGCCTCCCTTCTGTCCACTCCAAGGGCCGGGCTCAGGCCGCGCCGCCGCCACCTCCAGCAGGCATGCAAATCTAGCCATGGAAGGAGTCAAAACTGCCAAAAAGCGTCAGCTGCTTGGTGCCCAAGAACATCTATTTATTTTGGCTTAGTCATTAACAAAGCACAGGTCTCTTTGAGGCCCTCGACGGCAGAACGGGAGCTACTTTAAAAAGGCTTCAGATGCCTGCACACGGGCACATTTGTGACAGTTAGTTACTAATTCAGAAAGCAGCATGCAGACCCCATGGCCTCCAGACAGCTGGGCTGACTTAAAATTATCCTAGTGCTAAGTGTGCAAGTGTACAGAATTTTCACTGAGATAGGAGTGGATGTGTCCTCTCAAAAGAGCTATACCAAGGACTACTCTCTGGCGTGAGATTTGGAGACAGAGGCAGAGATAAGCAGTAGGATGTGTCTAACTACATGACACAAAGTACAGCAAACTTAGAGGTCAAAAACACAAAATTCTAGAGCAATCTGAAAAGTTCATCATAATACAAACCGCAGCAGTGTTTCTGTGGGGTAGCACTGGCTGCAAGGCATTCATATCTTCCCATCGCCTCTAATATTTTGAAAAAACAAAAATGAAGCAGCTTATCTTCTCCCATGAGATACAATTCTCACCAAATAACTAAGAAAGTAGACTGGTGGAAGCCAAGTGACATTAAACTTATGCAGCTGTCAAATGTCAATTACTGCTTTTTGATCTGCAGAGTTGGTTTCCTACTGCACTGAAATACAGAACCAAGCTCGGTTAACAGAAAGGCTCCTCCCGTGCTGTAAGAAGATGAAGATGACCCGGCTCGTCTCTGGGACTGCACGGCATCTGCAGAGGCCTGACATGTCTGGAGCAGTACTGCAGCACAGTGAGCAAGAGGGCCAGGGTTAAGGGACAGCCTCTGCTTCTGCTGAGGCAGCCATACAGCCACTGAGCACTCATGCCTCCAGTTAGTAGGGAACTGCGTGGGGAAACCCAGGGACCCAGAGGGAAGCAGGGCCTGCCAGTGGCAGCTTTCTGTCACGGCTTAGTCTCAGGTTCTGAAGGACACAGCAGGGCTCAGAAGGGCTCAGAACATATTCCAGAGAGACTGTCGCAGCCCATCTTCTCTAACCTTCTAATGCCTCTCAGTTTTCTGTTTCAACGAGTAACCACCAAAAGTAAGGTTTTAGCCTTTCTTTGGGCCTGAAACTAAAGATTGCACCTAACACGATACGCGAACACAAACTTGGAGAGCGGGCTGTGATTCTGATTGCAAGACTAGAAAAGAGATCAAACTCTCGCTTGTTTCAAGTGTGATTTCTAAAACTCGCTGTTGTTTTCTTTCTCAGACACTGTAAACAGGGGCCACGCTCCCTGCCTAGAACACTACCCAGGAGCGGCTACGCAGCGGCAGCGTGTCCCACGTCTCACCCCACAGCACCTGACTGACGGAGGTGGAGGACATCGCGCTAAGGGAGCCGCGGCGGGCAGGGACAGCCAAGCGCCGCACCCCATGCAGGCTGTCCTCCTGGAAGCGGAGTGCCGTCGTGGTGCACAGAGCCCGGGAAGAGCTCGGGGCAAGGAGCACAGGGCGCAGGGCGAAGGCTGGACGCCTTCCAATGCTCTGTAGCCCAGCACAGCACAGACAGCACAACTTGAGCCCTAGGGTTCTCATCTCGGCCCAGCAGTACCAGAGACAGTGCGGGTGACCGCAAGGGGCCTCCTCATGAGATGGTGGCTTTTGTCACCAGTTTAGGAGACATGGGGACACAGAGCTGGCCTTACAATACACGCGCATGTGCACACACACACACACGCACACACAGCTCTTCATTCCCATCGACCCTAAATACTCCTGAAGTAATTGACAGGAACAAGCTGTGGCCCTGTCAAGAGCCCATTACATCACAATCCCAAAACACTGACTCCCAAAAGAAAAACAAAACTAAAACCAAACTTTAAATCTGGGTCTTCCTCATCCAATCAGCTCCCGCAAACTGCTATTCTCCTTCCCATCTCTGAGTCCAACCACGGCTGCGTGTTTACAGGACCCTGATGCTGTCAGTCTGGACACTGGCAGGTCCGGGGTCCAGGGCCAGTGGCTGCTGTCTCGACACTGGTTTAGATGCACATGGGGACCATCTCAGTCCCCCAAGGGAAAGGGCCTCTACTCCAGAGAGGACAGAGACAGCGCTTCCCTCTTGCCTGCGTGGAAGCCAAAGCCACCGCAAGGCCCACGCAGCCCACGACATTTGTAGACAATACGCCATAGTAAAGAGAGAAGGCAGAAGTCAGTCCTGCATCCCTAGGAAGATTACACCTAGAAAAACTTCTTGTAGGCCTATGAACTACGCATGCAAGTCAGGATAAAAAGTAAAGACAGATGAGGTCTGGGAGGAGATTCTTGGCCAGGTCTCTTATTGTTGGCATCACAAGCAGAAACAATAAAGAAATTACAGTAGAAAATCCCCACCGAAGAGAACTGCGGTGCCCTGGTTATGCCACAGAATCGTGCTTTAAATCTAGATTCTACGCCAGAGAGGCATTTCCTTGAGGTACCCATCTGCCACCGATTCTTCTCGCTAAATTTAGGCAGCATTGCTGCAAATAACAACTTCCAAGAACTCTGTGGTCCTCGCTGGGTGGGTGGGGGTGGAGGACTCAGAGTGGAGAGACAAGATTGAGCTCTGCCTTTGGTTTGTGAGGCAGGATGCAAATGAGAAACCTCCCACACCTGCTGGCTTCTTTCAGGTGAGTCAAAAATCGACACGTATTTGACTCGTCAGGCCAACAGATGAGGACGCACATGCTTATTTTTGTTCAGGATATTTAAGCGAGGGCCGCAGCGGCCTGGTAGGTACATCGGAGTTCCTCAGCCGCACTGGCGGGTGCCGGGAAGGGCGAGGGCAGAGCCCCCAGAGAGCCGAGGCTGCGTTCCCTGCTTGGCCTGAGGACTGGCTGATGCTCACAGCCATGGCTCGGGACAGCCGGGCCGGGTTTACAGACACACACACCGAGGTTTTCTGCAGCGTTGCTTGACACAGGTTAATGCCAAACCACCGCTCCAGGAATGACTGGAATGAATGAGATTTCACTGGGGAACACATCACCCCTGTGATCGTGCCTGGCTAAAAAATATTCCCACCTGAAAATAGGACGCCTCATCTCCCAGTCCCTTCCCCGGTCCACAGGGCCCTTCCTCTCTCTGCTCCATACTGGCTCCACCCCCACGCACCCCGCTCCAGGGAACCCGCTGCTTCTAAGTCCCCACAGTCCCGCATCCCCTGCCACCCCAGCCCAGGGTCCTCCCAGTGCCTCCCCAGCGTCACCACCAGCCTCCGGCCAGCCGGCACAGCCTGCCTTGCCCTGCTCAGCCCCACCCGTCCTGTTCTGGACACCCCAGGTCCAGCACGCAGGCCAGCATCGCTGCACATGGCCATCCCGGCATAGCACCCTGAGTTCCATGAACGACACCCCCACGCCACCACCTGTCAGTCTCCAGTGCCTCCCTCCTCATAGGTCATCAGCACAAGGTCGCCAGGGAAGGCACGGCGTGTGTGGGGCAGGTGGGCTGCTAGAATTTAAACACGAGGCTGCCTGTCCCATCCAATGTGCCTCGATACACATGGGCGCTCGCCAGATGCTGATGGCAGGTTCTTCCTCAGCGGCAGGAACTAAGCACAGCACCACACAGAGCAGCTGCTCACTCGAGGCCCAGCTGCGGCTGCCTGAGCTCCAGGGGCATCCTGGTGCACACACCTGCCTGGCCAGCCGCACCTTCGCAGGGATGCGGCCACCTGGTGCTGCTGGGAGCATATTTGTGCCTCTTTGGGAGATGCCTGAACCAAGGGCTTCTCCGACTCTCCCGCCTGAGCCAGACACCGAGCCGACTGGGCTAGGTCAGGAGACCTTCCCTCCCTCGGCCAAGCACCGCGTTCTCTCTCTCGGACCTGTTTGCTTCGGGGATGAGGCAAACCCTGACCTGGACTTAGGCACTGCCATCCAGGGCTGGCTGGGCCTTGAAAGCAGTGTGCAGGCTCCGTCCGGACAAGCAGTGGCTGAGCACGGGGAGGCCGGAGCTGGGGGCAGGGCTGGCTGGGACGCGGAGCAAGGAGGGGACAGCAGAGGATGTTTCTCCCATTTCTTCCCACCCAGGAGAAGCTCCCTGGTGTGAGTCAGTGCCTCTTGCCCGGTGACACCGCCTGGATTCTTCCACACGGCAGGTGTGGCAGGCGGCGCTCCAGAGCCGGCGTGTGATGGCCCACTGCAGCCTCAGAAGCCCAGGCTACCTGGGTCAGAGCCCACGCTGGGAGGCCCAGGGGAGGAGAGCCGTGAACACCCAGGAGGCTGGGGGGTCCTGTCAGGGTCAGCAGGACCTCAGCACGGCCAGTCAATACCATCTGGCCGAAGCAGAAGCAGCGGGAGTGGTTTTCATCGGAAAAGGCGGGAAACCTCAGTTTTAAAGGAGCAGTAGAACCAAGTACAGGGCAAGTCAGTGGGAAATGTTACTCCTACTTTGCCGGCATGAGACTGGGGTGAGGGGTAAGGCGGTTTGCTCTCGGGCATCCGTGGGGTTTACTGGACAGCCCTTTAGTGACTTGGGACCGATCTCCATGTACGAACTGTGGGGGTCACTGACAACGTGGCTCACGACAGGCCGACTCTGGGTACTCCTGTCCCAAAAGTGCCTGCCTCTGCCTCTGCCCTCTCCGGCCAGCGCAGCTGGCAGTGACCTCTGAGCTGCTCCTCGGGAGGGGTCTCAGAGGAGGCGTCTCCACTGGTTCTGGGGTCAGCTCTGCTCCTTTGAGATGCTCCCCAACCTCTAAACCGCAAAGTGCGATGCCAAAGGGAAGGCCAGCAGCCACTTCCACAAGTCCCCCCCGCTCTGGCGGTGGCTGTGTTTGCTGCCCAGGGAGCTGAGGGCCTCTCGGACCATCTGGCCCTAGCTGGGGATATTGCTCCATGGTACAGCAGGCGCGAGCAAAAATAAAATAGAAAATAAAGAAAGGGAAAGAAAAGAAAGTCACATGTGGAAGTGCAGAGTGCCTCCGGCCCACACGGACAGCAGCCGCTGGGACACCTCGCACACAGGCTGTGCTCACCCTCAGGGCACAGGGCAGAAGGGCCGACCCTGCTCCTGCTGTGACCAAGGCTGAAACCTGGCATCTGCCCTAGTGTGGGAGGCCTGAGCCGGGGCAGTAACAGCTCCACCCAGCCCAGGCCAGACGCTGAGTCCCTGAGGTCACCAGCACGTCTGGGTCTGGCCGCTGAAGAGGCCGCCGGACTTTGTCTGTTCCCTTGGCCCACACTGAGGTGATGAAACCTGCAAAGGGCCCCTGCCTCACTCTCAGCGTTTAAATGAGGTTGGGTCACTTCCCTTGCAGGTGTGGGCAGACGAGGACCCACCTGCGTTGGCTGCCCGCTGATGAATTATTCAGAGCACCTGAAACAGAAGATTTGCTTAAACCGACGTGGCTACATCGAAATCATTGTTTTGCTTACAGCTAAAAACAACAGTGGTGCTCAGGGAGATTTTTAACTGTCTTGGCTCTAACCAACTAAGCACCTTTACCTCCCCAGTCAAGCTTCTGCCTGAAGCCCTGGAGGGCCCTCAGGAGAGGACTTGTTAGCCTGTAGGTCCCTGGTTGGGTCCAGCTCCACTGCCACAAAGCCGTGGTTCCTGGTAGGCTGCAGCCTCAGGCATGGCTCAGCCTGAGACTCCTGGTCGCAGATGCCCTTCCCGTTAGAGCAGTTCAGGGGTCACTCCCGGCGCCCCTGGCCTGGGGAGGGGGTAGAGGCTCGAAGGGTGTAGTAGGGAGAGAGGAATCTGCCCGCCTCAGGAGCATCTTGTCAGGACCCCAACCTGGAGCTAGAGACACACTTCCCTCTGTAGAGCCCTCCTTGAGTTGTTCCCATGAGACAAACGCACTCTCCTCTTTTAAATTCGCATTCCCCATTAAAATGTGTCACATTTGCTTTTAGTGCCATTTAATGGCCCCCTTTCAGCACCTAAAGCAACTAAAGGCATACAGTTCTAGAGTTAGGGTCAAAGACCAAGGAAGCACAGAGTCAGAGTGAGCTGAAACCCAACACAGACCGTACACCTGGGCCGGGTCCTGCGGCCCCTGTAGAACCCCCCCGGGGGGGGGACTGAGCCGCTGCACACCAGGGCTTAGCAGAACGACAGAAGCCTGCCGCACAGTGGACAGCGGTGACTCGTGAGAGCCCGCCGGACACGAACACATACAAAGCAAGGCGGGTCGGGTGACACCATCGGCTCCTGGTCACGCTAGCTTAGAACGCTCTTGTGTGGGTTCCGTCATCCCCCGGGGCCTGGCTGCGGACGTGACTGAGGGTGCTCCCGTCCTCACCCAGCCCCGACCTCTCCGAGACCGCCTCGCCGTGCACTCTGCAGGGCAGGAGCTCTCGCCCTGGGCGCTGAGGCCCATCGGGCCCAACTGTGTCGGGGCAGCGCCCACGCTGCGGCTTCAGACGTCAGCACCTCCCACCGCGCATGCGCTCACGGCCAGGTCCTGGTCATCCCATCTGCTAGGCGGCGCTCACTATCTGGAAGCTGCTTTATGAGGTGCCTGTAAGTTCACCACTATTGTAGCCTCTTGATTTTTTCCTTTTTAAAACGTAGTTTTCCTCTTCACCCCAATTATTTGTTTTGCGCTTTAATTCTGTTGTGTTGAATAAAACTTTTAATACTCTTTCTTTTTGGTTCAGATTTACTACAGAATCTCCCCTCATGCATTTATTTCAACTGTGCTGTGTCCCTTTGCAGAAGATTTTCAGGTCCAATCTGATTCTTCTTTTTCTAGAAAAAAAATCACCTCATTCTCCAGTGTCCCGGATTAAACCTTCCCATCTCTAACCAGGACTGGGACAAGCGTTTCTCACGGGTTCCTGGGACTCCCATCTCCCCCGCTCTACTCCATTTTCACCCTGGAAAAGCAATCTGAATGTGTCACCTGACTGTGCACAAGTCTTGGGGAGTCTGCTTCCTACAAGACAAAGCCCAGACTCCTCAGCTTAACGAACGAGACCCCTGCGGATCCGCTCTGGGCCTGACACCCAGCCTGGGCACCTGTCTCCCGCTCTGCTGAGCCCTGCCCCTGTGCCAGGACTCGCCCGGCCTTCGTCCCCTGGGCCGTGGGACACACTGAGCTCTCTACGCAGCATGGCACGGCCTCACCATCACCACCTCCCACACCTCTACCGTCACTTAGGATCATTCAGATGGTCGCTTCTTTGGTGAAACCCTGCTGGCTGCCAGTTCCTTCTGGGCATCTTGGAGAACTCTGTGTGTGCTGTTGAAAGGATCATGCATTCATCTCTCCTTAATGCCTGACCGCTTCTTATTTCTCTTAGTGTTTATCCGCAGTCTGTGACACCGGGTAGATTCGTAACAAATACTTGCTGAACTGGAGGAAGATTCTCAGGTTAGCCGAAGCTGGAGAAGTGGGGCATGGAGGCTGGAACCACTCTGGCCCCGCTGTAGACCAGCTCCACCCCATCCACAGGTCGCCATCCTTGGAGTCTGTTTTCCGGCTCCAGGGCTCCTGGGCCCCTCACTGCCTGGACCCCCGCCCGGTCTCCAGAGTCAAACCATACTGGTCCTTTCCCTTTACCGCCTGTGGGACGGAACCCATAGAGCCTTATCATCCATGCCACATGCTTTGGCACCTGTGTGCAATCTCACTGCAGCTTCGTGAGTGCGGCTACGCTCGGGTGGACTCAGGAGACCTCGGCTCCGAGATCCTGTTAGGTCTCACCAGGTGTGCTCCCCACTGAGGCCTGGGAGGTCTGCAACCCAGACCAATGCACTCCAAGAACACAGTGCGTGGCACACAAGTGCTTAGTACTCGATCGTGTGAGGAGTCAGGAAAAGAGGGTCAAGAAGAGGGCTCGACAGGGCGTTTTCAGGGAACTGGGACCCAAAGGAGCGATCCAGGGGGAGCGAGCTGCGGGAGGCTCCAGTCCTGGGACAGACGGGTCAGAGAGCAAGCGCACGGAGAGGAGGCGCATGGGTGAGTGCGAGGGCCCTTCAGGAAGTCAGGCCACGGAAGAGGATGGTAGAGTTCTTCCTCTTGGGACTGTAAACTGTCATTTCCTCCTTGAATCCTTTCAGTACTAGAAGGCTCATTCACGCTGGAATTCTGGTGGAGCCCCCCATGCCAGCAAATTGTCGGCAGAAGTGCCAGCAGCTGGAGGGAGTTGCTCTTTCATGCACTCAGCTGCCCACACACAAGGAACTCAGAACTTGATTGAGAAAGAGCGATTACTAGACAGTTTTCGATACCTACCATAATCATTTCTATTTGAGTCATATCTATTTAAGTCTAGGGTTGGCTTCAAACAAATTTGCCGCGACACATGAAAGCTGCTCAAGCCTTTGGTAGAGTGGGCACCACCACCTCTTGGGTGACAGCAAAGAGATTTTCCTAGAGAGGTGAAAACCACTGAGGTTTTCTGGAGACAGTGAGCAGGCTGAAAACCATTCCAGGTCAAACGGTGGCTTGTCTGCAAAGGGCCTGCACTCCACCAGCAACTTGATGGCATGCTGCTTCTGTGGGGCCAGTGAGATAACCACGGTCACCGTGCTGGAAGAAACAAGGTCCAGTCCACAGGGGAGCCCCGCCCAGCTTCCTGCTGCCTCACTAGGGACTCTGTGACTCCAAAGAAAAGGACAGAGACTCACCCCCCATCCAATCAACCAGGCAGGAGAGGGTACAGATGCTGAACAGTGCATCCCGGTCCAGAGGTGTCTCTGAAGACTCAGATGACCCATGAAGTAGACAACGTACTTGTTTCATAACTAATGGCCATGGACTGCTGGGACGCACAGTCTCACACCAAGCATTACATGTGAATTCCTGGGACAGAGGGATACCAAACGCAGAACCCTTCGGGTCCACCCCAACACTCACATGCAATCCACCTGTCACTATGGTCGCCCACCGACCCTCCTTCCTTCTCTCCCTCTTCAGTCTCAGTGTCACAAGTACAGGGAGTGAAAAACACAGAGAGCGATGTGAAAGCATCCTTCCCACCTCTCCTGCTACCCCGCTCCTCTCCTCAGTGACCGTCTTAGGCATCGGTGTGACCCTTCCACACCCTTGTCTGCATTCAAGCCCTGACGTGGTACTTACAGAAGCTCATCACTGATCCTAGACTTTATATAAATGAGACCCACTGCGGCCCTGTGCCACAGCTTGTGTCCTTTTCTTAATGAATTGCCCTTTTCAACAGAGCATTCTCTCCTTTCTGAACTGTGATGAACCACGACTGACACTACCCTTCTGCTGATTAGGAGGGTTGGCTCCAATTCTTTGCCATTCTCAATAGAGCTGCTGTGAACCTCTGGATACCTAGCATCTGTACACCTGAACATCCGCGCTCCTCTGTTCGTATGAAACCGGGCTGTGGGGCTTTCTCCTCTTCTGCCAAGAGGAACACAGCTGAGGCTCCCCTCTGGGGTCGGAAGGGGTGCTGGATCCTAGGAGCCGAGGACCGGTACAGGCACCGGGCAGAAGGTGCAGCAGGCCATGAGTCTCGAGGTCACCGAGTGGCTGTCAGAGGACACAGGCAAGGGCTCCCTTCACAAGCCAGGGTCTCTGTGCCCCGAATGCTTGCTCAGCTTCTTGTGTCTCGTAAGCTCTGTGAAGTCAGAGACGTCTCTGCCTGTGTCCCTGCACCCACCTCAGGCACAGGGCCTTGAGCACGGAGTCCTCTTTTCAAGACCACTTGCTGAATTTGCTGTAGATGCACGGTTTTCCTTGTGGGACCAAGCTCCTGGTGCGCCTCCGTAGAGAGCAATCTGAGTCACAGAAGCTGCCCAGGGGATTCTGGGCCCTACAAGGTGGTCACTGATGTCTCTGAACTAGTGGTCACAGTGGCTCCATAAGCCCGACATCCACCTAGGCCAGCATGCCGAGAGAGGCTGCAGCACATCAGCTGGCTCTTCTGGCCTCGTACCTGCTCGTGGTGAGCAAATCACTCCTGACACAGCTCAGCCTTCACAACTCTGACGAGCAGCTGTGACTGAAAGCCTGTTTCTCACTTTGGTCTGGAGCCGAAAATGCACCTAGCTCTTGCCCACTGGCGGCCATCCCAGAGAGGCCTGGTGCACTGGAACCAAGCTGCCAGCTACAGGGACCAAAGGAACCCAGCATGGCATCTGCCTGCCACAGGCTTGCAGCTCAGCTTGGGAACCTGATGCAGGGAAAGCCTTGGAACGTGGAAGGTGAGGTGGGTGCTTGGCAGAGTGCAGAAGCAGGCAGAGGTGCCACAGGCCCGGCCCACCGGCAGCACAGCACGCAGACATCATTTAAAAAGGAAGAGTGCGAGACTGGTGGGTGCCACAGAGTCCCTTTAGAGGAAGGAGAGCCGGGGCGAGCTCTGAAGGACAGCAGACACAGAGACAAGTACCACTTGTTCTCTCGTAAGTGAAAGTTCGAAAAGTTGACTGACTGCAGAACTGTGATTACTGGATTGGGGTGGGGAGGGGACAGAGGCTGGACTTGACCAGTGTGCGATGTATGCTCATGCTGAACTATCACTCTGTGTCCCACTAATGCGTTAATGAATGCATGTTAATATAAAACGCAGAAAGAGAGTGGAAGAGAAGAGGGAGTAGAGTTGTGCTTTGTTACACGTTAAGCACCATTTCACATCTCCGTGTGCTTTACAATTGGGAAGCCCGGGAAACTTTTGACCAAGAGAAATGGGGAGGTCACCCGGCAGGGGACCACGATCCCTCCAGAGGTTTTGCAGTCTTGGGGCCACTCAGCCCTGGCACAGACCCTGGGCAAAAGGACAGGCCTGTCTGCCTATACTGACAGTCTCATTGTGGTGAGTTTCTTCATAAACAAAAGGTAGATACAGACATCAGTGCAAACACAGAAATAACAGGAAGACTCAGAACCAGGCAAAGTGGCCAACTACCCACAAAACTCATAAAATTAAACTCTAGGCATGGATACATCTTTAATGTTAAAGAAAATATAAAATAGAATCATCAGCAATAAATATTTGCCCATTAAAAACATCCTATTCTTTAAAACACACATAAACACTTAAATGGTTCCAAATATAAAAACTACACTTAAAATAGAAAATACTCAAGCTCATAAAATCTACCTGATACTAATATCGTGGTTTGCATATTTGTATGTAAATTGCTTTTTTTCTTTACTGAATCCTACGATATACATCATTTCAAAATTAAAATTCTTTGTGTCAACAGCTGCAAAGTCATGAGAACACTTTTTAAAGTGTTTCTGTTAATAGTGAAAAATAGTTTTGTTTCCTGCAGGTGCTCTGGTTAAATACACAGAATGAAAAATGAAACAGACTCTGAAATTTTTACATTAGAAAGACAGAGTTCTGTTTCTTTTTTCAGGGGAAGGGAGAGACCTTTCATTGGCCAATATTACTTCCTCAGCATCTACAAACAGAATCGGGTTTCTGATTTGAAAAATCACCAGCTCTGACAGAGGGTTTCGAGCCCCCTTAGACCTAGAGCAAACAGAAGGCATTGAAGACACCTGCTCCCGGCCGCCAAGATTAGGTGACACTTTTCAGAGAATGTAAGCATTTCTCCGGCTGAGTTCTTAGTCTGGGAGCAGACAACAGGAGTCTTTGTTTTTACTCCTGAAGATGACAACGATCAGCCTGAGCTCACTCTGTATCTCCAATCAGAATATGTGGCAATGTCTTTTCCCCAATGCGCTAATACTGTGTGCTCCAAAGTTCTGATGCCAAAATATGCTCCCAAGGCTAGAGCTGGCAGGAAGGCCCGTCCTGTGTAGTGAGAGGCCCCTGGGCTCTGGCCCTGGCTCTGGCACTTGTTGGCAGGGGTGCCACCTGGACTGGCCACCCCACTGAGCAGCCAGGACATCACTGCCTTGCTGGGCTCAGAATTCTTGGAAGATCTATAGGATCGCAGTGCAGACACCAGGCCGCACAGGGAGTCGCATCCTGGCTCTCTACCTGCTGTCTTCTGGCCAAAGGTCTCACACCAGATGTCCTCAATCCCTAGTCATTACCGAAGGCCCCGCCAGGTGTGTGCTCACTGTAGATGCCTTGAGACTCACAGGTGGAAGACGGAAGACGGACCTCACTTCCACTCCACCCTGTTCTTCTTTGAAGTGTCATCTGCTGGGAGCTACAGCTTCTCTCTCACTGAACCGTAATGATCATGGATTTTTTTTTTTTTTTTGGTACCGGGGATTGAACTTGGGTCCTTGTGCTTGCAAGGCAGGCAGTGGAACCACTGAGCTAAATCTCCAGCAGATCATGGATATTTTTATGAAACAGCCAGAGCACATTTTTTACTTGCATACCAAGGGCTCCAACAGGGCGGAGTGGGATAAATTCACTTCTGTTGTCTTCAGCACCCATCCCTGGGCCTGGCACAAAGTAGGAGCTCAAGGGGTTACACGGAACAGGACATCACAACAAATGAACAAAATTAAAGAACAGAATTAAAGTATAGAAGAATAAAGCCTTGTGCTGGTGATGGTACTGGAAAACAGGGACTCATACACAGCTAGTAAGAGCACCAAAGGTCCACCCCTTGTCAAAGCTGGCACCTACAGCGCTGCAGGCAGAAACGCTAGCCACACTAGCACAAGAGAGGCAGGGAGGCATGCTGGGAAAATCTCTGGGTTGGCAGGAAAGCCGCAGCTCCCAGTGATGCTGTGCAGCTCAGCCACGGGTCCTGGAAAGTCACTTCGAAAGTCTCCCAACATCAGGGTTTTTGTCCAGACACTGATGGAGTCAAGGTGATTGCTAGGACCCTATTCTGTTGGGCTTTCTAGATCAGACACCAGACAACAGGCTGGGCTGGAACGTAACTCCATGGTGGAGCACTTTCGTAGCATATCTGAGGCCCTAGGTTTGATTCCCAGTGCTGAAAAAAAATGGCAGCAGGCATAGAAATTGTCAGAGCTCTTTAGAATCAGACACGAGTTTAGGGTTGACCCTGTAAATTTGAGGGTCCTTGTGTTTTTGCCATGTTTTAAGGAGTCTTCATTCTGGAAGATCTAGCTCTTCTCTGCGGGCTGACTGTCTCACCTGCTGGCCCAGAGGATGCAAATCTTGTCACACCATCAGAGAAACATCAGAGACCCCGGCTCACCTGGACCTCGATGAGCAGGACCCAGCCACTCCGAGAGGCTGAGGAGAGTGACTCCACTGTTTTCCCTCAGTTAGGCTCCCAGGAAGAGCAGAAGATGTGGTGAATTCTACTTTGGGAACCCCCACCCCATCACAAATTACCCAAATAATGGGGAGTCCTATCTGATCCAACTAAAATCAAACAAATCACAAGTTCCATATTTCCTTCCTAGGCAAATCCAATAGATGCCTGATGACTAAAGTCATCTTCAACAGGCCTTTCCTGGTAGTTTACTTTCGGCAGTGTCTTTGATCAGGAATTGTGATAGATTACAGATCATGACATCCACAGAGGTCCAAGAGCAATACAGTCTTCTCGTCTATCTGAAGCAGGTTCTCACAACAAAACAATTAAAGGAACACGGGAAGGTGGTGTCCGGAAGAGGGCAGCCTCAGTGGGCAACAGATAAGGTGGGGTATGGTCTCCTCCATGCTGGAGCCTCAGCCCAACAGAGCCATGAGCACTGCCCTGAATTCCCACGCCAGAGGCCCGTGCGGACCCAGGGCACACGGCTCCACAGCATGGCAGCAGGTGGTGTGCGGCACACGAGACAAGGATCTATGTTTGCACTGCCAGACTTTTGGGCCTTTCTTCCCTCAACATGACTAAGATTTTCAGAGGAGCCTCTGGTATGCTGTTCCCTAAATTAATTTTTTCCCAGAGCATCACATCCCATGCCCATTGCTCAACAGCCTATCCTCTGAGGATCCTCAACGCCCCGATCTCTGCCCTCGATTCTAGAAACCACATCCAACATGACTACATTCACTTACTTAGGCTCCTTCCCAATAAAAGCCGATGCAAAGAAAGCCCCTGGCAATTGATGCTAAGCGCCCCAGCGCGTTAAGCGCACCATGGCCCAAGGAAGGATCCACAATGCAGTGCCCAGGACCGGCTTCCTGGCATTGGGGCTCCCAGCACTGCTGCCTGCATGGAGCAGGACTGAAACTCCTCAATTCTGGACAGTGTCCACCTGTCCAAACCAGAGCTTCCCAGGGCACTCAGGGGCCGCTCAGGAAACCTGCCTGGTTAAGAGCTCAAAAGACAAAGGGGTCCTGCTCTTTCCTCCTCCACCCGCAGTGAGAGCCCCTCGCCAGCCAGGGCATCAGCTCACCCCGCTAACCCGAGCACAACCTCACCTTGCACCGCCATGTCTGCCCTACTCCCCTCAAGGACAAAGGGCAGCATGGCATGGAGCCACCGAATAATCAAGTTCATGCAGTAATTCCCTACTGGCTCCGAACAGACAATTTCCCGGACTTATCTCAAGCTGGATGAGGTCATGGTTTCCGGAAATGAATTTGAAATTTCAACTAGAAAACTACTATACAAAGCCCTGACACTTCTGGGACTACAGTTATGTAATTACCAAGGATTCATCAATTCAAATACTGTACCTTCTGGTGCCTCTGTTTTTCCCATACATGTAGTCAAAGAAGCTATTGTTTAAAAAAACTTATTAAGACTCTATCCATAAATTACCTGTGAAGTTAAAGAGGAATAAAATAAGAGGATCCATATTAAACTATGTTATGCTATAAAATTATAATACAACTCTTAACAAACATGAGTCTCGTGGAAGTGCTTATTACTCAGCAGAGGTAATAAAACCACCCAAAACTGGAGCAGGATGTCTCCAAACAAAGGTCACCAGAAAGGGGCAGCTTCCTTCCCTGCCCTGTCCTGCCCTGCCCTGTCCTCTCCTGCCCCGTCCTTCCCTGTCCTGTCCCCCTTGTCCTGTGTCCCTTCCTCCTCCCTCCCTTTCTTTGTTCCCTCTCTTCTGCACTTTCTGTCCCCTCCCCCTTTTCTCTTTCTCTCTCCCCCTTCACAACTCTCTCCTTTTCAAGGCAGAATTTTGCCTTGTGTAGGGACCAAAAACAAAAAAAATTCATGTAGGGGGCACAGTTTGTCCCCAGCTCTGAGGTTTGAAGTAAACACGGGGCTCTGTGCCTGGGTCACAATCTCACCTGTTCCTTACATTACCATGGTTTCCCAGTGTAGGAGGGACACAGAGGACCAGTACTGTCCTCATTTCTAACACTCTGTGCTCCAATTCCAGACAAGTCGGGATGTGAAGACACTTAGGCCCCCGTTTAATGCATGACAATGTGCCCCACTAGATGAAGTATAGTAGTGAGGCAGGCCTGGTGGGTAGGGTAGAAGGGCCTTCTGTGTAATTTATTAAAATGAAGGAAACCTCAGGCTTCATCTTGTGATTTTAGAGGAAGTCAATCATGACCAGTTTTGCAGTTTAACTTGCCTACAGCTTGGTTATATCTTAAATACAGACTATCATTAATAGATTTTAAAAATGGCGTAACTGTTTTAAAGGAACAGTTGGGCTTTAAAAAAAAAATGTCCCATTATTTCCTCTAAAATCATGCTACAACATAAATTCCAGGCCCTTAGCAAAAAACTATGAGCTAAAACAACAGGAGGAAGTGTGAGCTCCCCCGTACTTCTTGTACAATAATGGAATTATTTATTATTCTATATTCTCATTTATTTTTGCTTGTTTTGTACTAATTAAAAATAAAGAAAATAGGTAAATTTAAAATAAAAAAATATTTCTACTCTGGCCTAATAAAAATTTAAAGGCAAACCGCTTGAACTAGGATTATTGCTTTCAGAACAAGGCACCCCTCCCTTTCCAACACCCCACCCTAAAATAGAAAAACACACACATCACAACCACACATGCTTTGTTTTCTAAAAGCAGGTGACCGGGGCTGTGTCGAGGCTAAGGGACAGAAATAGATTTTACTCCTGGCCAACGGCTCAACCAAATATCAGGGTAAAATTGAAGATGTTTTTGGAATTAGTGTACAAGCAGACACACCCTGTTTACCCTGCAAACCTAAAGAAAACGCACCAGCAGCTTCTGTACCAATGGCCTCTGTCCCAGAGCTGCCCTGGAGGCTCCCCAGGGACAGTTCCCTTCCCTTATCTATGACTCGTGGGTGCAAAGGGCAGAGATGTGACCTTACATGGAAAAGAAAGTCAGGAAAGGAGCAGCCTCAATTCTTTTGGACTAAATCCAAAAATAATTTTGAAAGAATGAGAATAGCTTTGCTTTTCTTCATTGCTGGGGATCGAACCCAGGGCCCTGCACAGGCTAGGCAAGTACCAGACCCCTGAGCCACACCCTCAGCCCTGAAAATAGGTTTCCAGTGTCCTTTAAGGCCAGAAGGAATTGTTCTTTGGCAGTTGGCCAAGGAGGCCGAAGTAAGCAGGATAGCAGAGTAGTCAGGGAAATAACACACCCTTCCACCAGGCTTCGGGTTTGTCACAAACACAAACGTGGCCTGAGCTCAAAGTGAACACCCCCAGCGATCACAGGGCAGGGCACACTGCGGTGGACAAAACAGGGCAGCCCCACAAAGCTCACATGCATTCCTGCAGGAGACAAAGAACACACACACACCCATGGCTCTCTCTTACCTCCAGCATGGGCCTGGCACTATCATGGACAGACAGAATGTGTGTCACCTTGTTCTTGCTCAATTGTTCCACATCTCTGGCATCTGTCATCGAAGACAGGGATGGACATTTTAATACTCTCTGTGAGACAATGTTTCTCAAAGTCTCGGCAGGAAACAATACAACATGACTTGCAGAATTCTCTCTAGAAACTCCATGATTTATCACCATACCCAGAGCAATCTAGATTTCAGGAATTCAGTGCTGCTTTTCTGTATTTTGACTAAATTTATTTCACATTGGTACATCTTTTGATGTGAAGTGTTGTTCTAAATCTGAACTGATCTTAGATTAATAAACATGGTAATCATGTGTGAGGCCATTTTATAGTCAGTGTGTGTCAGCTACAGATCCTTACGCTAGTCTTTTTTACATGAGACACATAACAATAAAGATATTTAAAATTTTTTAAAAATAGTTACCTCAATGCTTAGTAATCTAAGTTGAAAAATAAATACAAAAGACTTGCTTACTATAAGAGATAGAAGAGCCTGCCAGGTACTTCTTTACTGTGATATCAAAAACAGGGACAGAGACAGTGAGAGGTTGAGACAGGACTGTGGTTTATAATGCCTACATTTGCTCCAGAGCAACAGGGAAAATGGAACCTTTTCCAGAAATTACAAGCAGACTGTCAGTTCATTACAGAGACTCCACAATTTATTCCCTTCCACTGCCCTCTCCTGTGGAAGGAAGACAGAATGACGTGATCCTGAGTGGAGACTCTGCTGGTCTACAATCCAGGGGTCCATGGAGCAGGGGGAAGGAAGTCAGCTCTCCCGTGGTCCTGGCTGGATTACGCTCTTCAAAACAACACAGGGTGAACAAGATGAAGTGACAAGTTCCTCATTGGCGTGTTCCCAGAGAATACTGAGTGACAGGGGAGATTCCTGAGGGTACAATGCTAAGCAGAGGCATAAAAGCAAGGATCAACTGATAAATACAATATAAACTCCCTGTGTAAAAACATGCAAGGACAAACACACACACGGTGGGGCCTGGAGCGTGCAGACGCCTTGAGAGGTGGAGGAGTTACAGTGGCTTTGTCATTCTCCATGTGTGCAGCTCTAAGAGTTTAATGGCATCAAACTCAGGCAGGGGTGTTCAAAGGCCAATTCCCGAGCTTCAGTTTAGTTCCAAGTCTACCCTGAACTAAGAAATTTACATTTCTACAAGCCTTGAGGATGGAGCAGTATTTAAAAGACACTACTCCGAATATTCATCAACACCATGGAAAGTCTTTAAGGCAGCATTAGTATATCTGTCTTGTCAGGCTCTCCCACTGCTCCCGGCGTCTCATCTCGCACTTCGGATCCCAGCACACACAGCGCTGTCTACACCGCTGTCTACACCAAGTGGCAGTTCCAGCCCCGCCCCTGGAGAGCTGCAGTCAGCCAAAGGAGCTGAAGTTGGTGCCGCTTAGTCTGGATCTGAAACGCCACCCAAAGTCTACAAGTTGAAGGCTCTGTCCCCAGCCTGGCACTGTGGGCCCAGGTAGAAGCATTAAGAAAGGGGCCTGGAGGGGCTCCAGGCCACCAGGGTGGACCCTGATGGGATGGTGGGACCCTGTCCTGTCTCCTCTGCTTCCTGGCTGCCTGGAGGTGAGCACCGACCTCGCCCACCTGGATGTGCTGCTTTGCCTCAGGCCCACACACAGGCCAAACGCACCTTCCCTCGCCTGAGGGTGACGGTCTCAGGTCTCTGTTACAGGAAGGGAAGCTGGCCAAACAGGCAGGAGCCAGAGCCACTCAGAAGCTACAGGCAGCCCTGCACTTTCCCAGCTGCCGCCAGGGGAGCTGGAGACTCAGAGCCCGGAGGCCGAGAAGGCTGAGGGAGCAGCCCTGACGTTTCATTTTGTTTGTTTTAGTTTTTATTTTTATTAGCAAACGTTAATAAATTAATAATGATTACATTATAATAATGCAACAATGATTACATTCATTGCAGGGAGTTATCACGCCTACCTAACACAGCTCCTCCGTTCCTTTTGCGTCTTTCCCCTCCCTCCCTTCGTCTCTTGGTCCTTTTCCCATCTGGGAAAGACCTATCTCTCTGCTCCTCTTATCTACCTCTTATTTTGCCCTTTAATTACTTTGGGCCCTTTAATATTCTTTGGGCTTCTCACAAAAGAAATTTTAATAATCAATATTTGTTTAAATATACAGTTGGCCCTTCCATATCCATGGGTTATGCATATGAAGATTTCAACCAATCTTGGATCAAAAAAGTACCCGAAAAATAACGTGTGTGTACTGGACACGCACAAACCTTTTTCTTTGTCATTATTTCCCAAAAACACAGTATACCAAGTATGGACACAGCATTCACACTGCCTTAGGTTGTGCAAACAATGCATGGAGGACTGCAGTGTAGAGGAGGGTGCACAGTCCACACTGGAACTTTTTACGAGGGACTTGAGCGTGCCAGATTTGGGCCCCCATGGGGATTCCAGGCCCAGTCTCGTGGGTGCCATGTGGTTACGCCACCTTTTCATCTTACAAGCCCTTTACTGGGGTGCAATTCGCACGCACCGTGTGTCGTCTGAGGAGTGTAGTGCACTCAGACTTGTACAGCCAGCATCACAGTCTAACTTCAGAACACTTCCATCATCCCCCGGACATAATTTCATGACAGATTAAGGTTTTTAAAGAGTGGTTCTGGACTCAGAGAAAAGGGAAGCCAGCGAGCTGTGGGCAGTGCGGCCCGCCCGCCCACGTCCCTGCCCTCCAGGGTGCTTGGGCCACAGCCTGGCCACACAGTGCTTCACAGTGGGGACACCAGTGCCCGGCCTTTCACTCCCACGGCTCTGGGGCAAGTGTGGGCACTGTGGTGACGCCTGTGAACGCAGCTGTGAGCCCCACGGCTGTCAGTGTGCGTCCCCACACACGCTTTACAGGCAGGAAAGTGAGGCACCATTTGCTGAGGTCAGCACCGTGTCAGAGCCGGGCCCGGCAGGAAGAGTCGGATTGCTGCAGCCCAGCCCAGGCCGATGTGTCCACTTCGAGTCTGAACCCACCCGGAAGTAACTGAGACACCGGAAGTAACTGAGACTCTGGAAGTGGTCAGCACTTACGATACCTTGCACAACGCGGATGGCACTCGATGAATTGCAAGGCGCAGAGTAGAAGGGCCAGGTCGGGGTGCTGCACCGTGTGGGTGAAGGGCCGTCCTGTCCATCACCGCGGCTGCAGCTCACTGTGGTCTGTCCCCCAAGGGTGCAGGTCCAGAAGCTTGCTGGGGACGCCGTCCTGCCCTCTGCGGGGACCCATCCCGGCTGTGGTGAGTGAGGCCATCCTCTGGAGAGCAGGCCATGGGACAGCAGCCCTCGCCTGCTGGGCCCCCTCTGTATTCGGCCTTCTCCTGTCTCCACTAGGGGCCCAGCCAGGATCCCAGTGTCCTGCAATGGGTCCCCAGAGCCCTGAGCTAAATGAGTTTCTTTCTTTATACTCAGCCCCAGGCATTTTGTGATAGCAACAGAAAATGGACAAGTACGTGGTGACCCTTAGATCATTATGATTATCATCACAATCAGCAAGTCTCAAGGCTGCAGCATAGGCTCCACTTGGGTCACCTCTGAACGTTTTCAAATCCACACTTCCTGGGAAGACGCCTGAAGTCAGCTTTCCTCCACCCAACACCCAGCGGGTATCACCCAGCTCACACAGGTCCAACCGCTAGCGGACGCCCCAGATGCGAGAGCAGCTGTCCATCCTGCAGTGGTCAGTGTGCCCGTCTCGCAGGCAGACACAGCACCGCAGCTCCGAGACCTCTCTGCATGCACACAGGGCCTGAGCCTGTTCCCACACCTCTAGGACTGTGTGAAGATTTTGAACAGCGAGGGCGCCCCGTCCGTCCGCTGACACACTGACCCTACCTAACCCTACGTTTGCCTGTGCCAAGCTGTGAAGAAGCAGCGGACCCCGCACTCTGCCTGGAAGGGCAACTCACAGTTGTTCCCACTCCCGCCTTCCCTCCTGCATCTGGGTGAGGCTGGCTGCTGGGTACAGGCGCTGCAGCCCGGAGATCAGCAGAGCATCATACCCGGCTCAGGAGCTGGGTTTGTTTGCACTGGAGAACACTCCAGGTGTTGGGAAACCACTTCTGATTCATCGCCAAGTTGGAAAACAAAAGGAAGTTGCAGAGTGCCAGGAATGGAATCCCACTAGAAGGACAGAGGGCAGGAAGAAGGGAAAAAGGGAAGGCAGGAAGGAAGAGGGGAAAGTAAAGGAAGGGAAGGAGGGGAGGTAGCCATTCATTGCTTTTTAAGTCTGGCCGGGTTGCGTGCTGACACGAAGGGCTTGTTTTGTTTGCAGTGATGGAGCAGGATGCCCGCTAAAGCACAGGTGACTGCTGGACCCATGGTCCAGGAGAAAGAGGCCCACTTTGCAGGACCCCAACAGCCCAGCTTGAGCTCCGTTTCACAGATGGGGGTGGCTCTGGCTTCACCAGGCCTGGGCAGGCACTGAGCTGGCTGAGAACATGGCCACTGTCCAGTTGGGGACCCCTGTGTCCACCTGCATGCCCAGCTTGTCTACAAGCACGTGCCTGGCTCAGGGACAGAGGATGTCTAGGGTTCCAGGGGAGAGGCCTGCTGATGGCCTGTGCACCCCCCAGGCCCTGACTGCTCCACCCTTGCCCCGAACTCTGAAGAGTCTCAGACAGGACACTGGCCACAGGCATCTGCCGTGCCTGGGACGCTCTCAGGACCCTGTGCTCTCAGGACCCTGTGCACAGATCAGGGACTCAGCCCTTGCTGTGCTGCACCATGCTCAGCGCTATCACCCTTTGTTTCTCGTAAGCCTTGCACCAGGTGCTTAACAAACATTGAATTAGCAATCGAACGCAACAGGATCTCACAGAACTATTGGAAAAATGTACAACAAGGACAAAGCCCCAGAGTCTGAACACAGAGAGGGTGTGGGCTGCTCTGAATGAACATCCCAACAGGTGAAACCACAAAGCAAGACTCTGGGAGCTGGGAAGGATTCCCATGCCATCCAGTCCTTGGAAGACAAATATGGGATTTGGTATGAAAAGTTTCAAATGCATTGGACCCTTGGCTTATGAACTCAATTCATTCAAGAGGGCTGGCTGTAATCAAGTTGGTCAGTGAAGGCTCAGGCTCCCCTACACAACCTTCAAAGTCTCTCTCCTGCACACAGGCAGATCTCAGTGCCCTTAGAGAGACACTAACCCAGGATTTCTCATTAACCTCACACAGGAAAGAGTGTTGTCATGTTCCTTCCAGAACTCCTTAAGGGTTAAATCTGTATCTGAGACCATCTGGAAGCGCAAGCTACCAGCATTCGGGTCATAACTCAAGACTTTGTAAGTTAAAACTAAAAATCTGGTCATAACTCAAATTGCTCATGTCAGGCAGGTCGTAATGAGGGCCCATTGTTTTTCCTAATGCTGTGTAGCATGTCCTTCTAAAAGAAAGAAGCTTTCTATGGGTTAAGGTAAAACTCAAACACTGCTGGCAGAAATACTGAATTTGGTTGATATTTACTTAAAATGTAATTTGTAAACGTACCTAGTAATTCTAAGAATTTATCCTAAAGTCTGTTCTCACACCTCATGAAAGTAGTTCACAACAGCTCACTAACAACTCTAAAAATACTTAAGAGTTATTAAGTCTATCCTAGCAACTCGTAGCCTACCTACTCCAAAGCACTTACTTCTTTTTCAGAACTAGAAAGCTTAGTGATTTAGGAACTCTAGAACTATTTTTAACGTGTCCTAGTAGCAATTAGCAGCTTCAGGTGCCTGGCTCAACTATCTCTGAGGCTAATCAGCTGCACTAGGATTGGTGTAGGCAGAGAAATGGCCCAGACTGCCAATTTGTGAACTCACAAATTTAACAAGCAGCCAGGAAACAGGAGTGGCTTGGACTCTGCTCATGTCCCGGCTAACTGGGGGAAGGAGGAGAATTAGGCACATGATGGGCGTGGCTCTCCGAAGCTGGGACAGGTTCGGACTTGCTGTAAGTGTCCCACAGCTGCCCATCCCATTGAACACCGCGAACCAGTGTCTCCTTGTACAGACCCAGAACGATACCCAGCACAGGGGCCACGCGAGCCTACCACCCACCACCACTGTTCTGTGGATGAATGGAAAGCATGCTGACCACAGATCAATAACACTGAACAACAGCGGGGACAGGTGTGGTGATTTAAAAAAATGGTTTCTGAAAGTTTAATATCAATAATAAGAAAATGTAAGTGGCAGATGATGGAATAAGTTGCAGGCCAGTTAATGTGCCTGTTGCCCACTCTCCTGTGATAAAAACATCCCAGCAAGTGTGAAGAATGACAAGGAGGACCCGAGGTCAAGCTGGCACCTGCACATCTCATTCCACTCAGTCACTGCCTGACAGGTTGGGCAGGGCTGCAAAGGGTGGCTACTTCAGGGCAGAAGTGTGCAGGCGGAGTCTACACTCTGCCTGTCCTCACGTGTGAGATGTCCAGAGCAGCTCTTTCCCGAAGGGAACTCCCCTCTGGTGAAAACAACCCAAGTGTTCATCAACTGATGAACAGAAAACGAAATGCGCTCCATGCACAGAATGGAATATTAATCAGACGTGCAGCACTGGGGATGAACTAGGACACTAGGCTTAGTGAGTAAGTCAGTCAGAAGACGACAAACACGTGAGTCATAGTCACAGGGCCGGGGAAGGAGAGAAAGGAGTTGGTTCTTGATTGGCACAGGTTTCAACTTGGGAAGAGGCAAAAGTTCTGGAAGGTGTGGCGATGTCTACACCGCAAATGGGTGTCCAAATGTTAGTGAGCTTTGCACACAAGAATGGCTAGGATGGCAAATGTCACATTAGCTGTACTTTTCCACCATAATGAAAGAAAGAACTCACCTTTGAAGTTGCCGATGTACAGGCCTGGCAGGATCTAGGAGAGAGACACAGGCGTGAGTGTGGCAGACACAAGCAGACAGCCTTGCACACCGGGAGGGGCCCTTCCGGAGCACATGGCACAGCCACAAGCAGGGCCAGCACAGGCCGAAGAGGCACGGGGACCCAGCACCCCTCAGGTCCTGGCCACTAGGATTCCCTTCAAAGGGCCGGGGTCCTGTCAGCTCACTGAGAGTGGGTCGGGTCACGGGGCGTCCGCTGCGCCTCTCTCCAGGTTCAGGTGCCCTGCTCTGCTACCCGAGGGCTCGCTGCGCTGTGCCCTGGCCCGAGCTGCTCGCTCACACCAGTGATCCCAAGCCTGAGTCTGAGGCTGCGACCCTGCTTGGGGACACCGTGGTGGGCAGGGCTGAGCCTGTCCCTGTGCTAGACAGGGGAGCTCCAGGCACCAGACACAGCCTCTCTTCACAGCTGCGCCGGCTCCAGCCCACAAGGACCATTTAAGGGAGAGCTGAGTGGTGTGTGAACGGCTGAGCCACATGCAAGGCACTAAGAATGCACCCCGCTCCGACACTGATCTCCCTAGTCCTCGGAGGGGACAAGGGGACGCTGGGAGTCTAACAGCAGGTGCTACTCTGGAAGCTAAAACTACATC
>NW_004624756.1:24010639-24021749 GCF_000247695.1 Heterocephalus glaber
GATACCTCTTAATTCCTTGTTCATCCCCTCATCTCATGGTCCCTTGCCTTTGCAAAGATCTGTCTCCCTGCTTCCCATCATCAATCTTTTATTTTGGTCTTTATTTGCACTTTGGTTTTCTCATATACGAGGAACCATGCAATATCCAAGCTTGTGTAGTAGTATTCTGATGTAGTATTGCTCTGCCATAAAGAAGGATAAATTTGAGTCACTGTAAGAAATGGGTGCACCTCGAGACCATCACGCTAACTGAAATAAAGTCATATTCTTCTGGAGTCATTTTCCAGATCAAAATGTTCAGTGGCAACTCCTTACTTTAGAAAAGGAAGGCCACACATTCAGCTAAATGTTCATCAGCTGTGACTGATGCCTGTGGCACAGGGCAAGATCCACCCAGCTCAGGGCTTGGAGGTTTCCGACCTTGGTCACAGGCCCCGTTGCTCCATGGTGGCCTCGGGGGCCTGAAGTGCGGAGAGAGACAGGGGCAAGGTCCCCGCTGCCGTCCAGGTCTTGCCGGAGACCTAACTTCCTTCTGTCGGGCTCCACCACCTCCCAGCGGTACAGCAGGCTGGTGACCAAGTCCTGGCGTACGGGCTCGGGGGACAGTGAGACCCAGGCCAGGGCAGGAGAAGGACGTCCCCCTCTGCCAGGTCCAGCCAAGTCAGGCAACACTGACTTTCTCTGACCCCTTACTGGTGTCAGTTCCCAGGATTGTGTTCCGAACACTCTGGGGCCCTCATTCCTCAGGTGGTCAGAAATCACAAACCTATAATGGCCACTTACTTTCTTTTCTCCGAAGCCCGTTCCTGGGTCGGGAAGCTCTCCTACCTTCCCTCAGAGCCAGCTCTGGTTCTGGCTGGGCTGTGCTCCGCAGCTCCCCCGCTGGCCCTCCTCCAGCATCAGCACTGCACCTGCACCGCTGGTCAGCCCGCCGGCCCTGCCCACAGCTGCCCAGGGGTTGCTTCCTCTGGACTTGGGGTTCCCAGGGACCCCTTACATGGTCTTCACAGGAAAGCTGGCCGCAGGAGTCTTTGGCCTAAATCCTGCCAGGGCTGCAGGCAGCTTTCAGCACAAAGCGCACCTTGAACACTGCCCACCCGGCCTCTCGGGGCCGAGCACGCTGACATCCTCGGCCTCTGCCCACCCCAGAGCCTGCTCCAATCTCAGCCCTTCTAGGGCGGTGACCATGGGACAGCAGCTTCCACGGCACACACAGACGCCGGGTGGGGCCCCCAGGCCAGGATCCAGGTTTCATGGGAAATGGCCCATTTTTTGGAAAAGATTTGAAAAATAAATACGGTGTTAGATAAACAGAACACATTTGTGGTCTGGCTATGGCTGAGCCCCATCTGCCACCTGCTTGGCCCTGTCGGTGTAGCCATCACTTATCCATTCTGAGGGGCTGGCTGTGGGACACCCGAAAGATGCCGTCCAGACCCTCAGCTCCCTCCTATAAAAAGGCGTCATACTTCCTATAACCTGTGCGTGCCCTGCTGCGAACTGTAAGTCAGCCCTCGCTACTTGTAATACCTGACAGGATGTGCTGCTATATAAATAACTGCTCACAGCATTGTTCAGGAATAACGGTAAGAGAGAAGTCCATAGATGTGCAGTATTTACAGGACCACTAGGCTGCCCACAAGGTAGAGGAATCGATGCCCTCAGGAGGCCCTCGGAGGCGCCATCCGTGAGGCCGCTGCATGGCTTACCAGGTGGCCAACACAAGTCCTGGTGTTTGGAAGCTGGTGGAATTTCCCCCAGTACTTTCGACACGAAGAGGGGGACCCACCACAAGGTGAGTGGGCTGTGTGCTTTCTGAATGTGGTTGCTTCTCTGCTGGGTGGGTACACAAGTCAGTTTCTCCAGGGAATGGAAGAACAAATAAAGTCAGCACAGTGGGAGAAGAAACCTGGAGGGGAGGGATGCAAGGCGATGCCACCCGGCCAGAGGTCCAACGCCGCCCCTCTCCGCCCAGCTGGGGGCCTGGTGGGAAGCAGGGACCTCGAAGAGGGGCCCTGGGGTGAGCACGGAGCAGAGCCGGGACCCAGGGTGGTGCTCAGGCAGAGCCCAGAAGTCTGGCTGGAGGAGGCAGGACTGAAGATGACGGAAGACGGGCCCTTCACATGCTTGGAAGACACTTCCACGCCACGTGCGTGGATGGCGCAGAGGGGCTCAGTCGGTATTGGCCTCACTGTCCAGACCAAGAGGGTGTGCTTGAATTTCAAGGGCTGGAAAACAAAGCAGTCGGTCTGCAGCCAGGTCCCAGTTCCCTTCTGCGTCAGGTTACAGAGTCAGATTAAGAATGGGGGCTTCCCGGCAGAAGGAATGAGAAGCCCAGGAGCCTCTACGCCAGTCAGCTCATAATTCCAATCTGGACCTCAGAGAATCTGAGCCACCCCCTTTCCCAACAGCGTTAGTAATCCCAAACATGGGTGAGGATGAAGTGCAGTGAGTCGTGTGAGGGACAGAAAGGCGAGGACACCGGGCAAGGAGGGAGGGCTCGTGGACGGAGAAGCAGTTCACGCACAGACTGAGTGTCAGCCCGAAGCAAGAGCAGATCAGGAAGAAAAGTCTGTAGGTGCAACTTGTGGGCGCTCCGCTGCTCCAAAGGAACAGGCACAGGTCGGACCTAGTCTCAGCAGACCTCTGAATCATCCCGTTCCTCTGCCGGGCACGCCCTTCCTCCCGTTTTTAAGGGAGGCCTCTCTGGACCAGCACACACCCTTTTTTTCCTGGTAGCAGGGATGGAACTCAGGGTCTTGCGGTTGTGAGGCAGGCACGGAACCACTGAGCTAATCCCCGGCTCCCTACTACTCGGGTTTATTTTCCTCACCACATTTCTGTGGAGGGAGAAAAGGCACGGAATTCTCATGACAGCTGCAAGAAAAACATGAAACCACTCCAGAGGTGCTGTCTCCAGGTCCCAAATGCGCCCTACATGTCACCCCATCTCTCAACGCCATTTCACTGAGGACCAAGACTCAGTCAGAGTTCTGGTGCAGACAAACCACATTCAGACCCTGCAGGACACTTCGGTCCTGTTCCCTTTTGTGTCACCCACGCCTGCCCACATCTGGCCTACGGAGACTGACCAGTGGCTCAGGATAAACCACAGAGCAACGGGGCTCTGGCATTCCACTGGCCAAAAGGCCCTTGCTCTCTCTCACAAGACTGCCTGGGCACAGGCCAGGAGGGCAGAGTCCTTCTGCAGAAACACCTGGCGGACACCTGAGAGACTCCTGGTGGTGGCTGCCCCTGCTGCTCGACACCCGCCACACCCACGCCCAACAGTGACCGACACTGCCACCCAGGAACGCCACAAAAACTCACGTGAGCCCACAAGAATCCTGCTCTGAAGGCAAGACATATTATTCGTTTTTTACACGTCTCCTAGTACTTTGGGATGCCATGGACCTGAGAACCCCACCCAGATGGAGGTAAGGGAGAAATTCCTGGAGCCCTGTGTGCACAGTGTGGGTAGAACCTTTATCCTTCCGAGGTCAGAAAGGACTTTGTGGGTTTCAGAGCCAGGGATGATGGGGAAACTTCGGTGGATTCCTGAAGGGTTGAGAGTCACAAGACTTTCTTAATGTCATGTGGCCATGCACTTAACCAGCTCACATTTATAAAGGGAAGCACCTGAGAATGCCTCTGTGTGCTCTGCGGGGTCACCTTAACCACCTGTTCTGCCAGTGTGAAATAAAGATGCACCATGGAGAGAGGGGGACACTCGAAGGGGCTGAGGGGACAGACTGCTGTCCCGCTGCCTGGCTGCCTGCCCTCGCTGCAGCTGCTGCTCACCTCCTGCCTAGGGCCCCTCTGTTGGGCGCCTGGGACCAACTCAGGTGGCAGAGTCTTCATGGCCTTATTCCCCACATGATCTAGCACTGGGCCTTGACCATAGAGGTGTTCGACTTGAGGGATGAAGGGGTAAATGGATGGATGGGTGAATTATGAAGGCGGCCAAGTCACCCGCCGCCCGCCGCAGGGGAGCAGAGCAGCCAGACCTTCCAGCCCTTTCCATCCTGGACCGGGGCACCCCCCTCAGGCCCATCCCACCCTGATGACTGTCCAGCTCCGGATCACACAGGCCCAGCGTCTTCTGAGACAGACAGCGGACCACTGTTCTCAGCTGGCACGAGCATGCCTGTCACGGTCTGGCGAGTTTGGATTGTCACAATGCGGGTGTCCATCTGTTGGGCACAGGCCTGAGGGGATTTTACAGCGTGCGGGCCCCTGACGTGAGGCTGAAAACACCAGAGCCCAAATTCCAGCGTTGCCACTTCTATTTCCTCATCCCTCACAGAAGCCGCTTTCCCTCACCGGCTCTGTAACACATGGGACCGACTGGAAGGCGATAATGAGGAGATCCAGTCTGGGGATGTGAAATATAAAATGAAAAACTGCTACCCATAAAGCAGTCAGAGTGGCCTCTACATTGTTTAGGTCCTAAATCTTTTGACAAGGATGACCAGTTTATATGAGATGAGAAAGACGTCTTGTCTCAGAAAGTTCAGGGTTCCTGAGTTGCTTTTTAGTTCTAAGGACATCACATCTTTTTATTTGTAAAGAAAAACACAGTGGGTTAGCGCCCACCACGGATTCCATAAATCAGTCATTATCTCGGCTTTGTCTATTGACAGTTGGAGAAAACAGGAAGCCCCATCCCATTCCACCCCAAGTTACACAGTAGCAGGTGGAGAAGTTCAAGCTGAGGCTCTTAGCTGTGGGCTCCCAACCTCTTAGCACTCAGTGACTTCCTAGGTCGGTCTTCTGATCTCAGGTTCAGCACTCACTCTGCCTGCAGTACATGGTCCCCCGAGGCTGCGTTAAATGCATCTACCTTTGCCACTCTCTTGAAATCGTCTGTCTTAACCTTCAGAGCCTCTAGCCCTCCACTTTGTAGTTGTCACATACACACACGTGTGCACACAGAACCTGTGTTGTGCAGTAAATACAGTAAACTTTTGACAAAGTGGCTACTGAGCACTTAAAATATGGCCAGTCCCCAGTGAGATACTATTTTCGTAAATATTCCAATGTACGTATTAGTTACATAATGAAATGACAATGTTTTAAATATGTCTAGATAAATAAAATATATTATTAAAATGAATTTCACCTGTTTCTACTTTTTAAATGTGGCCACTAGAAATGGTAAAATTACACACATGGCCCACTTTGTATTTCTACTGCACACGCGGGCCCACAGTGGCGGTTCTGTGGAGGACCCCAAGGGGGCCCTCTGCCCTGGACCCCTCCTGTCCCTCCCAGGGAGGGCGCAGGAAGCACAGGATTCGGGTGCATCGGGTCCTGGAGTCTCTGCACCTTGTATTTACGGGACAAGACAACTGTGACAATAAACTAGTATTACCCAAAGCTAAATAGCAAGATATGAATATTACTGCTTTTGCCGAAAAGGATGAAGTGAGTTTTGCTTCCTTCGGCCATCAATTGCATTCCTAAATCTAATTTTTGAATTATAATACAAAAATGCTAAAATTAAATGTAAAACGAGGTGGAAAGTTAACAACCAAAGTGGGAAAACTGTGACCGAAGGGAAGCTGCCAGCCAGAGCGGACCACAGAACTGAGGTGAGCTGAGGGGTGGCCACCGTGAGCAGAAGGCAGGGGAGCTGCACGCCTGTGAGGGACGTCCCTGTCACGTGTCATAAAGCAAGTCGTCATCGGGAGAGGGACACTGTTTCCAACTTCATCACTGACCAAAAGAAAAAGAACAAAATTCTGGTGACCAGAATACCCAGTGAGTGACAGCAGGCTTGGAACCACAGCAGCTCATTCAGGAACTGGATCTCAAGGACAAGAGACCTGGGGGGATGGACGCCAAGGGCCAAGCGGACAGCAGGACCGGCCTGCCACTCTGATCTCGGCCAGCCGGACTTCACGGGAGCAGCTCCTGCTGACGGAACCGGACCTCTGCTGACCCCGTACTGAGACAGACACAGAGATGGGGGAGAGAGGGGGAGATGGCGTGGTCCCCGCCCCGTCTGGAAGCAGTGCTGGTGGAGGCAGGAACCGGCACACGGGAAGAAGAGAGGCAGGAGGCAGAGGCCACGCTGGCCCAGGACCGTTCCGAGACCTGTCGGGAGGCTCTTGCCTAAAAGCCTCCCACGAATTCCCTTTCAACCAGCAGCAAGCACCAAATCCAAAACCCTGAACCCTGCGGTCGGTGGGAAACGCCAGGTAGCAGGAGGGCCGCCCCGCCACAGTGGGCCCGGGGAGCAGCGGCGGCGGGCGGGGACGCGAGCGCGACGCGGACTTGCTCAAGGCTGCCGGAGCCGCTCAAGCCGGGATCAGCCACCCCCGGATCTGTTCGCCCCTTCAGAACCAGGGCTGGGCTTCTGTCAACTTCTCCATCTACCTGAGCCACTCATCTGTGCACGCAGAAAAAAAAGTCTGGGAGAAAAGAGGAAATGACCGAGCGAAGACGCGAGCGCGCGCTCCCGGGCCGTGGGTGTGGGGCGTCCGGAAGCCGCAGCGGGGCCCGGGACTGCGCCGAGGGCAGCTGCGCCGCGGGCCGGGGGCCGGGGGTCGGGGCCGGGCCGGGCCGGGCCCCGCGCGTTACCTTGTTCATGCCGTTCCCCATGGTGGCCGGCGGCGAGTGGCATGCCACGACAGCGCGGCCACACGCCCGCCCGCCGGGGCGCGCCGGGAAGCGCCGGGAAAGGGCCGGGCCGCGCGCCCCCGCGCCGGGAGCCGGGCTCCTGCGCGCCCCCGCGGGGCCGGGCGAAGGGCGGAGCCTCCCGAGGCCCTCGCGCACGCGCAGCCGGTTACCCGCGGGCCCTGCCTGCCCCCACCCCAGCCCCCGGGCTCGGTGCTCGTCCCAGCTGCCCTGGCCTGGGGTTTCTGCGCCCGACGTCTTCGGCCGGGCCGGGGATTCCTGTGGCCCTGCCCCGCCCCGCCCACCCAGCCGGGGTGGCGCCCAGAGCGGCTCCTGACTCACTTGGGGGAGCCCTGACCCTCCTACGTGGGGAGCAGGTGTCCGGGTCTCTGACTTCACAGCTCGCGGCGGCTTTGCGGGGCGTGGGCCGAGTGACCCCCCAGAGCGCCCGGCCGTGTGAATGATCGCCCGGAAAGGCCCTGGCCGCCCAGGAGCGCGGCGATGTCTTGCCGTGGTTCTGTCGTGGGTGGCTCGCTTTCTAACCGTCGCAAGCTTGCTCGGGTGTCTCGGGTTTCCTGAATTTCCGGGGTCCTCGGCATAGAGTTCCTCGAGCCCGGCGTTTCTCAGTTTCGTGTTTGTGTACTTAGCAAAAGGCCTTGCACACAGTAGGTGCTTCGTGCTTGGATGCAGGCGTGCCCCCAGCGGAGGCAGCCTGGCGCACCTCTGCTGCTGCATTTCCGGGACCCCCTGCCGGGCTGCACCCTCAGCCGGACCTTACAGGCCGGGCTCTCCCAAGAGCCCGCTTGTCCTTGAGGTCTCATTCCTAAGGTCGCCTCTTCCAAGAGGCCTCAGCTGACCTCCTGCTGTCAAGGGAGGCCTCTGAGGTTATCGTGTTACTCTTGTTATTTTTCATAGCATTTAACTGATCAGAAATTATCATACGTACTAGACAGCGAGCTCCTGAGAAAGAACGACCTTGTGTGTCTTATGCACTACTACAGCCCAGCAGCACCTAGCAAAGTAGGGCCTTAGTCATCCTTTACCAGATAAACTCCGGAGCTCCGGTGGGCGGAGGGGACAGCAGAGAGGTCCTGAAGCATGCAAACTCTGTCCCTTGTGACTTCTGCCCTTGTGTGCCATCCCGGGCATCACAAGGGACCCGAACCCCACACATAAGGCGCGCCCCTCCACGCGCACCGAGCCTCTGCCCTCCTCCCCCGGCTCCCCTCTGGCCCTGCGCTGCGCCCCTCTTTCCTCTGCTCCCACACCAGTGTTGCACTGCCACCCTCCCTGGGGACAGCATGGCATGGTCCCCGGGCTGCCTGGGGAACCCCGGGACCAGCCTGGCCCTGGTTTCGGAGTGAGCTTGATCAAAATGACTAGCTTTTCCGAATCAGCTTTTTCAGACCCTAAAATGAGAGCGTGGAGCTTTGCATTGTGGAAGGTCCTATCCAGCAATGAGCATGTTGCTTCTGATTCTTCCGGGCTCCCTTGTGCTCCTGTTTCCAGGAGTCACAGGAACTTTCTAGAACAGGAGCAGTTCCTCAATTGGTGCCGCCCATAAATGACCAACCCACCCACCCTTTCATCTGCCTTCCGCTGGGAGCATCTCTTCTCTTATGCACTCTCTCTGGCTCGTACCATCCACCTGACCATTGCTCAGAACCTGCCAGGCCGTCTCCTAATTGTCAGAGCCAGTGCTGTGACCGGCACTCAGGAGCCTCTAGTAGGTCCTAATGCCCAAGCTCATTTCAATGTGTTAAAATTTTCTTTTGGCAAAAGAATTATATTTTAAAATATATTCTTTGTGTGTGAGGGAGTGCTTCCCTTCACAGGAGTCTCTCTCTCTCTCCCTCTCCCTCTCTCTCTCTCTTTCTTCATCCACCTTACCTCTCCATCATAACAAAATAATTATCAGTTTTTCATGTCTTGCAGTTTTATGACTTTTTTTTCTGTTTCCTGATGGTGAAAAGGAGAGAAGAGAGGAAATTCCTAAACAAATAGAATGTTTCACATCCAAACTAAAACCTGTGTATTCATTTGTGTTTTGTCTCACTCATAAAATGTTTAAAGTGCCACAAGCCTAATGGATTTCCCTCTCGGCACTGCCAACATCACACATATTGGCAAATAGGGAAATATATGTGCCACATATTGGCACACATTTCCCCAGGTAAGGAAGCATTCACCTGTACACAATAAGCAGCCACCGGTGCGCATGTGGTGGGGCCCACCAGGCCCACACTTCCACGTGGCTACGGACAATCAGCACTGTATCTAGTGCGCAATGTCCTTGAGCTTTAAGGTGGGGAATGTGTAAAAGTGCACAAGCAATGCTCAACCCTCAGAGTTGGCCAAATCACTGGGGCTTGGTGGTGATTTCAGAGAACTGAGATAAACCTCTGACAGTGAGAAAGGGTCACCCAGTCTTCCTCTTGGACATGCCGAAATCCAGGTTGCTCAGCCTCAGCACTGCTGATACTCGGGCCCCAGCAGATCATTCTCGGGGTCATCCTGCCTGTTGGGACTGTTCAGAAGCACCCCTGGGCCACTCATTACACTCCAGCAGCACCTCTGTGCTTCAACATCAGCAAGTCTCCCTGTCTCCCACCTTAGGGAGCTCCTCCCACCGTCATCTGGGATGGAGAGATGGGTCGGGTAACTCAACTCAGGAATGACTTCCCAATCTCAGTATCAGTTATATCCACACTAGGAGATCATGTGCATTCTCTGAGGAATTCTTAGGTTAGGCGTCAAATAAGAACAAATCAAACCAGAAGCTAATATGACTGGCCGTTTAATACATAAGCGTGATTTTCTCCATGACCTTATGGGAAGGAAAGAGACAAGGATCATAATAAATAATTATGTTTTAGGGGCATTCTGTGCATATGATGAATCATTAAACAAAACTTTACATTTTGATCTGGATGGATGGTGAATGGTAAAGGCATATACGTTTCAAACATTTAGTTTCAGGCATTTTGGGGAGGTGGTCCATGTAGAAAAAGCAGCACGCTTAAAATTCAGTAGGGATTGTTTTATGTTACTATTTTACATATATCACCTTAGTGTATACGTCTACGATCACCTCACTCTTTACTACTTTTAATGAATTGAAATACTCTCATGCTCTCATGAGGTACAAGGAAGAAGCCAAGCTGGTGTCAGGCCCGGGAATGCAATCTACTGCTGACTGTGTGCTGCTTACGGTCAGGATTCTCCTAGTGCTCTCCCTCGAAACAGTCCACACTCTCCATCGATTTGATGAGCAGTATGCAATGAGGTTACGTTAGAAACAAAAACAGAAAACCAAGTTAAAGGAGGGAGCTAGCTTAGGGAAAGCATGGACCGAAAGTTAAAGAAAGGGAGACTAGTAGCTGCGGAGAGGAGAGGGGGGTCTGACACGCAAACACCCAAGCAGGAACACTTCCCACCTCTGGGCCAGAGAAGAGGTGCTGTGTCCCCCACTGCGCAGGGCACACCCCAAGCCTGGCCACTGTGGTGCATGTCCTCAGCCTTTCCAGGCCACCAGCCTCAGTTCTCGGGAAGTTGGCTCCCTCCGGTCACTTAGAGTGTTTGGGGGTCCAGGGCTCAGGCACAGGGGCCTGAAGAATGTGGCTGGGGAAGAAGAGCGGAGCAGGTGTCCAGGTGAGTGAGCGGGGAGGAGCAAGGGGGTTGGGGATCTGGGGAGCAGAAAGGAAGCAGCGCTGCCAGGCACTTGTTGCGCTGGGAGTCCACAGTCTGTCAGCCTGCAGGGCTCCAGGCTGGGAGCTCAGCTCCAGAGCAAAGCATTTGCGCAGCATACTCAAGGCCTGGGCTCCATGCCCCAGCACCAGAAAAAGATAAAAGGAAATAGCGTGCGGGGCTTGTTGGGGGCTGGCGAGGGTGGCAGGACCGAAGTCAGAAGGCACACTGAAAGGGCCAAGCGAAGGGCAGCAAGGCAAGCTCTGGCTCCAAACACTAGTCGGAAGGGGACCCTGCGGTCAGCCTCCAGGTGGTGATATTGCAGATTGGTAAGTTAATTAGAGATCCCCTAGGCAGTCCGACAGGGGCCTCAAGGCACCAGCCCTCGGGAGCCAACACAGCGGGGAGCCAACATGGAGAGCAACTGAGGCGCATTCACTGATTAGCATTATAGAAAAGAGAACAGGTACTACCTCCCCTAGAGACAGATAGCAGGGATTGATATTCTAAATGGGAAACTCTTTCTATGGGACTTGTCTTCCCATTGGAGCCCCGTTTAATCAATATTGCCTGGGTGACTGTACTTGTAATCTTATTGGTTGGTCATGGTTTTGTCCCACTTTGTACCCGCCTCACCTCATGGCTTTGCCGTATAAAACACCATGGAAAGCAGGATGGGCGAACAACCCACTTTCCAGTCCCCTTTCGGTCTCTTTTAGGCAGGAGCTATCTTTCTCTCAATACAATTTTCTACTCTTAACCTCCGTTGTTCCCTAGAATTCATTCTTCTGTTTCAAGAACA
>NW_004624756.1:24022423-24034938 GCF_000247695.1 Heterocephalus glaber
GATGCTTATTAATAAAGAAACACAGCTGGAAGGTTGTTGGGTTTGTCAACGTGTGGGGTGCACAAATACTTCAGGCTTTTACAGGCGGGGTGCTCTGCAGCTCCGTGTTTCTAGAGCAAGGTGACTTCCATGTAGGCTGGTTCTGGGATCTGGGAGTGACCAAAATTCTATTGTCTTTCATTTCTGAAATACGTGCCGTGCACACTCAGACAGCGGAGAGCGAGGGAGAGGGAGAGGGAGGGAGGTGGGAAAGACTTGCACTTGGTGCTTTCGTGTGCTTCTGGGCTCTTATCTTGGCAGCTGTGGCTGCAGCCCGAGGCTTTCTGGGCCTCTTCCTCTTCCCATTCATAGCATGCTGTCCTTCGAGGTGCAGTCTAAACGCCATGCCTGGTGTATGCACCTGTGTGTGACTGTTGCCTGTGGTTATTTTCCTTGTCTGGAATGGTTGCACTGGAGCCTTGTACTTGCACCTCACTGCCCAGGCAAGGCTACCTGACAGCAAACTAGGTCCTTCAGACTGTTCATGGTTCTAAAAGACAAAAACACAACTCAACAATTTTTCACGTTTGCTTATGTAGCTCCCTGTGATTAGCAAAATCCAAGCCAGTGCTCTCCTCTTAGCCTCAGTAGAAGAGTCGTCTTCGCTTCCATCTGCCTGGACAAGCATCGGATCCAACTGGGGCCTGCTTGCTCCCCTGGACTCACCTGGGCATGAGGAGCTGCAGCCCAAGCCACAGCTCCTTGAAGCCTCGTGGGGACAGTGGGGTGGCCTGGCAGCATCCCTGGCCGGAAGACCCCTCTGTCTGCACTCGCTGCCCTTGCCCAGCCAGGCGCTGTGTCTGAGGCTCGCGTCTGCTTCTTCAACTGTCTGCAGGGCCCAGAGGAGTCGGGCGCTGAGGATGCCCCAGCAGGGAAGCCCTGGCCCCGGCGCTGCCAGGGTGCTCTCCTGGACACCTGCCTGCTGCCTGTCCTTAGGGGGCTCTGCCCTGGACCAGGGCCTGGCACTGGCCTCAGTGCTTTTGCTGCTCACTGCTTTATATGAAACAAAAATTGAATTGGAGGTAGAAACCCGAGAAAGTGTCTGGGTGGGGGTGGTCGGAGGGAGCAGGGGGTTTCCTGAGAGAGTGGAATGTCCCAAGTGAAACGATGCACACCACGAGAGGGAAAGTCCATGTCGCAGGACTCAACACTGTCACTAGCGAGCACCACTGGGTTTTACACTTGTTCAGAGTTATCGCTGTCTTCATGAGGTATTCATCATCAAAATCCTGTAAATTGTGAGGAAATCGACCGAGCCCGGGCTAAGAAACAGACCCGTGGTGATTTTCCTTCGGTTTGTGTGACTGAATAGACCAGAACGGTGTCCATCCGAAGTATGGGGGTCTGATTTGATAATGACTTCAGTTCCTCCTCCCCACCCCAAACACTGGGCAGGACAGCACTTATTTTACTTCCTATGCAGTGAACAGGTCCACTGTGGTGATTTTTCTCAAGTGAAGGCACAGTTTCTCTCAGAGGTGATGTAGCGTCTCTGTTTCCACAGAGACCCGCATCACTGCTAAGTGTGGTTCCAACCCGGTCTGCTGAGGGCTGCAGGGCAGCCAGTAGGGGGGCAATTGATACTTAAGGCCGTCTCATATGCAGACATCTTTCCTCACTGCAATGCTTTAAAACAATTTGAGTGAACATTTGCTTTTAGAATCTTGCTGTTTTTGTTGCAGTCATGACCACCAAGCAAAAAGGATGAGGAGCTGTTGGCATGGTTAGTATTTTACTCAAGCTGTAGTGTGAAGCATCTTCTTGGATAAAAGTATGTTTTTTCCCTTCCTGACAATAGCAGCTGTGGAATTCACCATCAGTGTATGTATTCACTGATGGTTAGAGTCACATATCTGAGCACCCACGGCTAAAGAAGTCACGGATCTCCTCTGGGGGGGAGGCTACTAGTATGGAGCAACACAGTGCCTTCTGATTACCTATTAAATACGGTGTTCTCTTTTCTTCTTTCCTTAAAGACACATATGGCTTTAGTTTGCATCAGTTTCCTTCTATTCTTTTCAATGTGTCACTTTTCTCATTTTTAGGATGCTTAGTCATCCATGCAGAGGGGATGATTTGGTTCTGTGACTTGGTGTCAGGCTCCTGTCATTTGGGATCACCAACTTGAGCTGGTTGGCTCAGGATTTTCCTGATTTTATTTGTTTGTTTGTTTGTTGGTTGGTACTGAGGATCGAACTCAGGTCCTTGTGCTTGCGCAGCAGGCAGTGAAACCACTGAGCTAAATCCCCAGCCCATGGATTTTCCTGATTTTAAAACCAAGTGTCCAGGGTCCCAGCAACCCCACTGCCCTAGAAATCCAGGACAGCCAGTTCTCTAAATCTGCGGCGTGTTTTGTTGAAATAGACGTTAGCTTGGAGAAAAATATTTATCATTTGAGCACTTTCTTCTCCATTTGCCAGTGCCAGAAAGCAGCAGTTGCCTCCTGTTGCTGGGCAGGGCCAGGCAGTTTCAGCTTTCACACATGGCAGGAACCAGCTTCTAATCAAGTCAGTGGATGCGTTCGAGAAGGGAAACATGGGCTGAGGAAAGTCACTGTCAATATTTCTCCACAGAGGGAAATGAATTTGGATATTTCCCAGAACAAGTCAGTAAGCACGTCAGGTTCCATTTGAATATCTTCCCTCAAAACCATCTCCGAGAAGCTGTGAAAACCTTGTGACTCTTACCATTATGTGCTCTCATCATGATTTTGAACGTCGGCCCCAGAAGGCAGGGTAGAATTCCAACTGGAGCCTAGGAGGGCAACAGCCTCTTCCTGTAGACCGAGGTTTGAGAGCACAGGAGGCTCTGGACTGTGGGTGGTGACGAGGGGCAGAAGGGAAGGCGAATCTGTCAGCAGTAAACTGGGGCAGTGCTGAAGGCAGGCTTCACGGTGACTTTCCCAGTTGGTGACACACGATATCTGACACCTCCCTCTTAAAGGAGAAGAGGTTTACTTTGGCTCATGTTCCAGTCCATGGTTGGCCAGCTCCAAAGAAGAAACAACAGGGCAGAGGAGCCTAGTGGGGAGAGCTGCTCACGTCCTGGTGGGTCCGAAGCAGAGGAACAGGGAGGAGCTGGGAGCCAGATAAGCCCTTCCTGACCACACACCCAGGGACTGGCCTCTTCCAGTCAGGCCCCAGCTCCTAACAGCCATGCTCCAAGCCCTCATAATCCAATCAGCTTCCAGAAGCCCCACCTACGAGCAGATGCAGCTCTTGGGGGACACGTGGATATAAACTCTGACAGCAGAAAGGCGGGAGTGGCGAGTTCTGCTGGGAATCCATTTCCATAGTCCAGGCGTGATCTGCTAGAAAGCCAGAGGAATGAGCCTGGACAGAGTGGTGGGTGAGCGCGGGCCGGGGGAGCTTGCTCAGTGATGACATCAGACAGACAGCACTGCATGCCTGCATGCAGCAGAAACCCAGGAAGGCTCCAAAGATACAAAAGTAAAAAGTCATGGTTTTAATCTCCAAGCGACTCACAGCCCAACAGGGAATGCGGGGAAGGAATCCGTGGTCTGGCCGAGTGTTGAGGGCAGGAACAGGAGAGAGGCCGAGGGAATCACAGGAAAGGCTCTCTGCAGCCTCCAGGCCAGAAGCAGAGTCCAGCCAGGGAGGTGGAGGCTCTGCGGGGGCTTCACGCATGGATGCTGTGCCAGTGTGGACGGAAGCCCAGAGACAAAGGTTCTGGAGGCTGGTGGGAAGGGGAAGCTTTTACTGATCTCCACGCTTCAGAGGGGAAGGATGAGAAAATAGTTGGAAGCCCAGTGGGTGCGGAGGCCATGGCAGAGGGGCCCCCACAGGAACCGTAGGTGGGGAGTGTCACAGGGTGAACCATGTCTCCCTCAAATTCCTGGGCGGAAGCCCTAATAGCCAGTGCCTCAGAGTGTGATGGAATTTGGAAGATAGTCTTTAAAAGGGTAATTTATGTAAAACAAGGTCATTAAGTTGGGCCCCAATCCAATCTGAGGGTGTTCTTATTAGAAGAAGAGATCAGAACAAACACATGGAGGAAGGACCGTAAGACACAGGCAGAAGATGCCACTTGCAAGCCAGGAAGTGGCCTCATGAGAAGTCAGCCCTAACGACCCCTCAATCTTGGGCTTCTTGCCCCAAACTGTGAGGAGATGATTTCTTGTCATTTATACCACAGAATCTGGGATGTTTTGTTGCAACAGTTCCAGCTATGAACACAGGGAGAGACACAGCTGCTGCCCGAAACATGGCTGGATTGGGGCAGGCAGGGGAAAAATTTCCCAGTCTTGCTCACCAACTACTCTCTGATCTCACTTGAAAACCACGCCTCCCTGGACACTGAAGCAATGTGTTCATTTGTGCCAGCCTCCAGGACACCTGTAGGGCAGCGAAGGGTGAGCAGAGTCCACAGCAGGAGACAGATAATAATCAGCAAAGGCATCTAATCAGGCCTTGGGAAACCAGGATAGGCTGCATAGAGGAGGAGAGCCTTGAATGCACGGTAAAACAACAAATTAGTTAATATGAGTAAAGAACTTAAAGTCCTATTTGGCCTATAAAAAGAGGTACACGCGTTGGTGTTCACACCAGCCCATTTGTGTTGGCCGCTCCTAGTTCCTCCCAGCAATCCTGAAAGGGTGACATTATTTTCTCCTATTTATGGATAAGAACATTAGGCCAGGGAGGCTGAACAAACGGGTGAGCCAGCATTCACACACAGGGCTTTCTGTCCCAACAGCTACCTGTCTGGTTGTATCCCATGAGGAGAAAGTCATTAGCTTGATGCAGAAGACTGGGAAAAGGACCTTTCCAAACAGAGATGCTGTAGACACAAAGGCCTGTTGACAAGATGGACCACACACTTTTGGGGACCTGAAGGTAGACTCCCACATGGGGAGAGACAGGAACTCCACAGACAGGAGGCAGGGATGGATACAGAGCGTCCTCAGATGCCATGCCAGGAATGGGGCATCTTCCCAGAGGCCTTGGGAAGGCTTCAAAGTATGTGGGTTTAGAATCAATGTCTTGAGGGCCCTGTGGAGGACATCCTGATCTAGCAGGCAGGGCTGGAGGAGAGGAGATAGAAGAATGTGGCAGAGAGCCATGGAAGATCATGTGGGCTTGCAGTTGAGTTAGGCAGTATGGATGGAGGGCAGGGTGCCAGGTAAGGAGAACGAAGCAGGAGATTCACAGGACAGGAGAGTAATTGCAGGTAGGGGGTGGGGCAGGGAGGCGCCAAGCCTGACTCCTGTGTTCCTAGCTTGGGAAACTGCATGGATGGTGGCCTCACTCCCAAAGGCAGAGGAGCAGGTTGAGTGGGGAAGTAATGATTGCTACCACCTGGGCTCCAGAGTCTCAGTGCCTCTGGGTTATCCGAATGGAAAACATAGAGCCTTGCTTCATGAGAAAATGCAGCAAACTCAATGCAACTCAGCTGTGCTAAATGGCTTCCAGAAAAATCACAATACTGTGGTTGTGCCCAAAATGATTACATTTCTACCTGGTATGAGGGAGGAGTTCATGCCACCATGGTTGGTCATGGCATGTTATTGTTGTAATTTTTACAAAAGGTGTTGGGAGATGGGAAGATAAGAGGGAGAGGTGAGAAAGATCGTCTTCCAAGGCGAGTTAACAGCAGAATCCCAACACTGAGCCAAAGGGTGGCGGAGAGCATGAAGCGCCCAGCGAGGAATCGGTGTGCAACAGTCTACAACAAAGTTGGCAAGAGCACAGAAGCTCTTGGAAGCTGGGTCGGAAGCACCAGGAAGGCCAAGCTGAAGATGGAGAGGAGACTGAGGAAAACTCTCCGTGAGCTGGCACCAGCCTATGCCCAATAGAACATCAGAGCAACCTGGGGCCACTCATGCTCTGAGGTCGAACAGAGCAACAGTGAACCAGATCCAACTCGGCTGCTGCCCAGATTGAGCCAACTTTCCAAATGAGTTACCTAGCAAAAGAGCCATACTGTCCATGGCCATTTCCAGGAACGGGTGCTCTTTGCCTGGGTACATATGCAACAGAATTGAGAGCAGGAACTCAGAGGCCTGCATACCAGCGTGCAGAGCAGCAAAAAGGTGTCAGCAGCCAATGTGCATCAACAAACGGACGGAGAGGCAAAGTGTGGTGGGTCATACAAGGGAATCGGAGTGAAATTCTGATGCATGGATGAACTTTGAAAACGTTAGGTTGAGTGAAATAAACCAGGAAAAATGGTTAACATGGTAGGATTTCACTTGTATGAGGCGTCTGGAGTTGTAACGCTCACAGAGACATAAAATAGGACAGAGATTACCAGAGACTGGGGAAAGGGATGACAGGGGTTATTTTGGGGGTGATAAAAAGTTATGGAAGTTGATGGTGCTGATGTCACATATTGCGAATGTACTGAACGGCACTCAATTGTACTCAGATAGCTTCAGTGGTGGATTTACCAAACATATAAAGGAGACATAGTACCAAGTACACACAAACAGCATCATTGTTTTACTTAATTTTGTATAGTACTTTCAAGGTTTGTTCATGTATAGGAATTTCATTCTGTTTGAAAGCTTCCAGAAAATTGAAAAAGAACAATTCTCAACTTGTTTTTTGAAGCCAGAATTGCCTTGGCACCAGAAGTAGATGAAGATGATTCTAGAAAAGAAATTGATACTCCAATTTACAATATATACATAGCCACAAAAATCTTCAATGAAGTTTAGCAAATCAAATTAATGATATAATGAAAGTGTAGTAAATCACGACAGATGGGCTTAATCCCATGAATGCAATGTTTGTTCAAACATCAGGAAACCAAACAACATGATTCAACATATCAATAGACTCAAAAAGAAAGTCATTATTCGACTAGATTTGGAAAAAAATGTATCCACTCCTGATTTTAAAAACAGCAAACTAACAATACAAGGGAACTTTCTCAACCCGAGAAAGGGTATCTACAAAAAAATCTGTTGATAATACCATACATAATGGTGAAAAACTTAAGTATTTCCTTTATGAACAAGAACAAGGAAGGACCAATGCCCTCACTGCTCCTGTTTAACGTCACAGTAGAAATCCTACCTGTGCACTAATGCGGGATAAGGTGGGAAGAATACAGACTGAAAGGAAGAAACAAAACTCTTTCTTTGTAGGTTATGTTATTACCTACATAGAAAATCACAAATAATATATAAAAACTGCTAGAACTAGTATATAACCTTAACATATACTACAGATATAAGGTGAATATAAAAATATCAATAGTTTTTAAATAGAATAGTAATGAAAAAGAAATTGAATTTGAAAAAAAAATAGCATTTATACTTGCACCAATGAACATGAACATCTTAGGTTTAAGCTTAATAAAATATGTACAATCAGAACTTCTGTATTAAAAATAATAAAATATCGATGAGTAAAATAAAGAGATTTAAATAACTGGATATACACCACATATACCATGATGTTATTTTTTGTGTGTGATAATGATGACCAATGGAGTATAATGGCAATAGTTTTTCAAAATAGTATTGGAATATATTCATTAAATTAATGTTCCTATTTCATATGACTCATTTGATGAGGGCTAAAGTTAATGTGATAATAGAAGGACTGTTTATAGATTACTCTACCAAGAAAAATATAATGTATCACTGAGGCATTCCACTAACAATGCTTGACTTGGTGGTGTACTTGAGAAGCTAAGGCAGGAAAGTTGTGAGCCTGAGCTATATAGTGAGATGCTGCCCACCCCCCCAGAAAAAAACAATTTGAAAAGCATTCAACTCTACTGTTTCCCATTTAGCCTACTGAAAGCAATCTACCTGTATGGGGGATTCTGAGGAGTGGGTCTGTAGTAGAGACTCCAGTAACAGGTTGGTTGGCCATGGGGCATCACACAGTGTATTCACTGATTTGTGAACTTGTACAACCAACCATAGATTGTTTTTACTGGGATGTTGAAGGAGAATTGAGTTAATTCTGGTTTTGTTGTTTTCATTTAAAAATATTTATTTAATTTTTTAAAACCCAGAGTAACATATAAAATAAATATTTGATTAAGAGATTTATAAAATTTAATCTAGGGGATGACCAAAGATGGGAAGTGTAGGAAGCTCCGAGAATCTATCTCTCCACCTGAAACACAATTACACTGCCAAAATCTGTCTGATATAATGATTTAGGAACTCCACAGTCTATTTGAAGCCTTCTGGGTTTCAGAAAAAGGCTTATCCGACATTTAAGGCTTAGGGCACACAAAAGAAATTGCTTATATGAAGAAACCTAGAACTATGTACAACCAGGAAAAGATGCAGCCTCAGAAAATACTTGAAAAATCCTTGAGTTTATTTCTTAGTCTTATTCCTGAAAACCCTGCAGCAATTTTTAAAGCTTAGTATACTCTGGGCAATTGAGAATCTAATTTCCAGAGTTACCACACTATAAGATTGAAATATCCAATTTTCCACAAAAGCAAATCCCAAGGCATACAAAGAAACAACAAAGTATAGACTCGCAATTGAACAAAACAATTGAACAAAATAAAAGAAACAAATTGACAAAACAATTCATGAAAAAGATCAAGTGGAAAATAGTTGACAAAAGCTTTAAAACAACTATCTTACAGATAATCAAAGAACTAAAGGAAGACATGGACAAATTCAGGAAAATGATTATTAAAAAAATGAAAATACCGTTCCGGGGATTTAGCTCAGTGGTTCCACCACCTACCTCGCAAGTGGAAGGTCCCAAGTTTGATCCCCAGTACCAAAAAAAGACAAGAAAAAAGAAAATACCCATAAAAACACAGAAAACATAAATGGAAAAAAAATTCTGGAATTGAAAGGCATAATAACTAAAATGGAAAATTCACTATGGGAATTCAAAAGCAGATATAAGCAGGCAGAAGAAAGAATTGGTGCTCTTGAAGTTAGAACAATTGAAATTATTGAGTCAGGAACAGAAAGAAAAAATATTGAAGAAAAGTAAACAGAGCTTAAGAAACAGAACAACATATGCACTGTGGGAGTTCCAGAAGGAGAAGAGGGAGTGAAAGGGAAAGAGAGCTGTTTAATATGAGAAGTTCAAATGAGAAGTAAGACATGAATCTGCAAATTCAAGAAACTCAAAATGAAATCTAAGTGGGATGAACTCACAGAAATCCACACCAAAACACATTGTAATCAGAATGTTGAGAGCCAAAGACAGAGAGAATATGGAAAATAGTAAAACATTCACGACTTGCTCTGAAAGCAGAGGAGAAACTGGCAGGGACTGGGAAGGGGGTGAAGCTGGGGGTAGGAGAGGGTGGGAGAGGGTAGAAGGGAGGGTGGACATATCAATGCATGGTATATGTACGTATGAAAATGTCACAGTGACACTCATTAATTTGTACAGTTAATACATGTTAATAAAAAGAAGTGACTAATGCATACAAAGGATTATCATTAAGAATTCCCACATATTTCCCATCAAAAACCTTGGAAATTAGAATGCAGTGGGTCAATACATTCAAACTGTTGCTAGAAGAAACATGTCAACTAACAATTCTATATTTGTCAAAATTATTTTTCAAAACTGGAGAAGATACTAAGACATTCCCATACAAATGAAACCTGAGAGTTTGTAATTATTTGCCCTGCTTTGCAAGAAATGCTAAGGAAAATCCTTCAAGTTGAAATGAAAGAATGTTAGAAAGGAATTTAAAGCTACAAAAAGAAATAAAAATCCCTAGTAAAAGTCATTTACATGGACAATCATAAAAAGCTAGTGTAATTATCATTGTGGATGGTAACTCCATTTTTAGTTTCTGTATAATCTAAAAGACAAGTGCATAGAAAAACAATTATTATTCATTTGCTGTGAGCCTGTATAATTTGTGACAAATAACTGAAAGATGGGGAGAATTGTATAGTGGCAGAGATTTTGCATGCTATTGACCTTAAGCTATTAAATATTAATTTAATATAAACTTTTAAAATTTGAGATATTAAATATAATTTTCATAGTAACCACAAATAACTATAGGATATATACAAAATAAAATTTATTAGCAATTAAAATGTTTCACTATAAAAATCAAACACAAAAGCAAACACTAATGTAGGAAAGAAATATAAAAGCTATAAATCTTATAGAAAGATATTGAAAATGGCAGAAATAATTCCCTCCTTATCAGTAAATTTCTTAAATGTACATAGATTAAACTCTCAAATGAAAAGACAGATTGGAAGAATGGATTTTTAAAATAATCCAACTATATGTTACCTACAGGGGACTCATTTTAGAACCCCAAATATAAAACTTTGCCAGTACAAGAGTGACAATAGATATTTCATACAAATAATAATCAAAAGAAAGTAGGGGAGGGCATGCTAATATCATACAAAATAGATTTAAGTAAAAAATTTATGAGACAAAGGACATTATGTGTTAATACAAGTTTCAATATGGCAATATAATATAACATTTACACATGTAACAACAAACTCCCAAAATATGTGAAGCAAAAATAACTTCGGTGAAGGGAGAAACTGCAGTTATACCAGAATAACTAGTTGGAGACTTCAGTAATGAATAGAACCCCAGACAAAAGATAAGTGAGGAAAGACAGGATGTAGACCGCACAATAAGCCAACCAGATCCAGGAGACATACAAAACACCTCACCCAACCAAAGCAGAATGCACATTCTTTGCAAATACACATCCAAGTTTCTCCAGGAAACAAAACTACACTGTCTAGATTTAGAAAGATTGATACCATACAAAGTATCTCTTCTGAGCACCACTTCCAGTTAGAAATCAACCCCTGAAGAAGTCACAAATATGTGGACATTTAAAAACACACTCTTAACCAATGAATCAAAGAAGAAGTGATAAAATAAATTAGAAAATATTTAGATATGAGTGAATTTTGAAGCACAATGTACCTAAACTTATAAGACATGGTAGAAATACTGCTGAAAGGGAAACATATAGCTACAAATGCTTACATTCAAAGAGAAGAAAGATTTCAAATCCACAATCTAAATTTACACTTTAAGGAACTAGAAAAAAGAAGAACAAACTAACCCCAAAGGTAGCAGAAGGAGGGGCATAATAAAGATTAGAGCAGGAATAAATTAAATAGAGAATCGAAAAACAATAGAAAAAATCAGTGAAGCCAAAAGTTGGTTCTTCACAAAAAAAACACACAACAAAATCAACAAACCTTTAGCTAGACTGACTAAGAATAAAATAGAGAAGGCTAAGATTAGCAAAAATCAGAAATGAAAGTGGGAGCATGACTTCCAATTCTATAGAGATATAGAGGATCGTGAGAGTGTACTACAAACAGCTGGACACAACACTTTGGAGGACCTGGACCGCATGGACAGAAACCCTAGGGACACGAAACTTGCAAGGGTTATGTTAGGCATTAGCTCTAAAGTGTTCCTCCAAACCTCCTGTGCTTGGAAGGTGGTCGAGTCACCAGGGAGCTACACTTGCTGTTAGGAAAAGGGGACTGATTGGAGGCTGGTCACTGGGCTGTGACCTGGAAGGGTCTATTCTTGTTCCTGACTCCTCCTTCCCTCTCTGCTTCCTAGCTGTCCTAAGATGAGCAGCTGTCCTCCGCCCAGGCCCTTCCAACAAGACTTCTGCCTTGCAGCCAGGTGACCAAAACACAAGCCAAATAAGTCTCTCCTCCTTCAAGTTTTGGGTGCCATTCATTTTGCCCCAGGGATGGGAAAGTCACCAAGACAGACTAAATCAGGAAGAAATAGAAATTTTTAATAGACTTATAACTTGTGATGAGGCTGAATCAATAATCAAAAACTTCCAATAAAAGAAGAGCCTAGGACCAGACAGTCTCAGTGATACAACCTACCAAATACATAAGAAGAAATAGCACCAGACTTTCTCTGCCTCTTCCAAAAATTTGAAGAGTTCTAACTCATTCTAAGATGTAAGTACTGCACTGATAGCCAAACCAGACAACCATACTAAAAGAAAGACAACTACAGATGAATATCCTTTATGAATATTAATGTAGATGTCTTCAACAAAATACTACCAAATCAAATTGAGCAGCATATTGAAAGGGTGGGACTTTAGTCATGCAATGTAAACATGCTTCAATATATGAATCTTAATTGTGCAATCCACCACATTAATGAAATAAAGGAAAACTGATTATTACAATTGATGCACAAAAAACATTTGACAAAATTCAACACCATTTCTGGCAAAAAAGAAAAAAACCCCACCTTCAATACCACCACCTTTGGGATTAGAGCTTAACATATAAATTGGGGGAACAGACAAACATTCAGTCCAAAAATAGCCAGAGTAATCATTCATGAAACAGAAATGAAAGACACAAATTGGGAAGAAAGAAACATATGACATCAGCTTATATGTAGATAATATTATAAACTACACACATATGGAGTTAGAACTAACACACAAATTCAGGAAAGTTTCAGAATATAAAATTAAATCACATAGACTATTTGCTTTTCTCAAAATAAAAACAT
>NW_004624756.1:24043842-24126395 GCF_000247695.1 Heterocephalus glaber
GATGGAGGGGTTGAATGGAGGGCAGGGGAATGGGGAAAAATAAGAACCAAGAGAGATTATGTAAAGGTGCAAATTTCCAGTGATGAATGTCATTATATTGTATACCTAAAATGTACCAATAAAATTAAATTTAAAAGAGTGGAAATTAAAACAGCATTTTTTAAAATTTTTGAGTATATCCTTTTTTATTAGAATGTTCATAATTTTATATGCTTGAAACAATAAATACATTCATCCTGGGGAACTGGTATATATACAGATGGCATCTCGATCAATGTCTGAAAAATTCAGTGAATCACTTGAAAACCCACTAAGAGATGCACTTATAAAGGAAAGTTCTAAAAAAAATTAATCGTATTGGTATACTTTTGACGGATGTAATGCTCACATTCATCATAGGGAATTCATACCTGACAGAATACATCTTGGTTCTTCTTCTTTTCCCCATTCCCCATTTACAAAAGCTTGGTTTGCATTTTTCTTTTCTGTTCCCTTCCTTCCCTTCTCCCTCACCCTCCCTTACTCTCCTTCTCCTTTGAACATTTTCTTCCTATTTCTCAGCATTATTTTAAACAATGAATTGATCAAAGAAATCATAAGAGAAATTAGAAATATCCAGAGATTACTGAAAATGAAAACAACATATTAAAACCTGAGAAGGTGGCAAAAGCAGTGCTAAAGAGAAATGCACAGCTGTAAGTCCTTACTTTACAGAAACAATTTCAAAACAAACTACTTTACACCTCAAGGTTCTAGAACAAGAGAGAAAACCAATTTCCTTCTGCAGAGTCGAAAGAAGGAAGGACACAACAAAGATCAGAGTAGAGTTAAATGAAATTGAGAATAGAAAAATTAAAAAGTGTATAAACCCCAAAGCTGGCTTTTCAGTGAAATTGGTATGTTGAAAGCTAGACATAGAGGAAAAAAAGAGAGAAAGATGACACAGATAACTAAAATAAAAAATGAAAGTGGAGACATTAGTTCCAATTTACAGAAATAGAAAGGTTATGCAAAAATAATATGAACAATGCATGCCAACAAGCTTGATAATAGAGCTGAAATGGACAAATTTCTGAAATCACACAAGTTACCTATTTCTTTAAAAAGAAAATCTATAAATATATAAAAAGTAAAGAGATTGAATCAGTATTCAGAAACCTCCCAACAAAAAAGTACCCAGGACTACATGGTTTCCCTGGTGAATCACAACAAACATTTAAAGAAGAATTAATATGGATTCTTGTCAGACTCTTTACCCCCAAGAAAGGAACGGGGAGAAATACATCCTAACTCACCCTAGAAGGCAGCATTAGCCCGATAACAAGCTAGGAAAAGACATCCCAAGAAAATTACAATTAGCCTTGTTGAACATAGATGAAAAAAAAACTCATCAAAATACCAGCAGAGAAATCAAATGACATATTAAAAGTATTTTCTGCCATGACTCAGTAGGATTTACCCCAGAAAAGTAAATGTGGTTGAAAATTTAAAGAACCAATAAATGTAACAGATTGATTAATTTCATAGGATAACAAGGAAAGGCCACATGGTCATCTCAGCTTACAAACAAAGGGCATTTGACAAACTCCAACTTACTTTTAGGATTAAGAAATCTCAGAAAACTAGGACTAGAAAGTAACTTCCTAAATGTCATAAAGGGCATTTATGAAAAACTCACAGCCAGTGTCACACTAGTGAAAGACTGAAAACTTTCTCCTCTAGGTTTCCCTAGTTTCCCTATGATGAGACAAAAATGCCCATTTTTGCCCCTGCTATTCAGCATTATAAATTCTAGCTAGAGTAATAAGATAAGAAAAGGAGATAAAACGCATACAGATTGAAAAGGAAGAGTAAAGCACCTCTATGGTAGAGGACATAATTTTATATGTAGTAATTTCCTAAGAATCCTCAAGAACACAAATCCTGCAAACTGCAGGTTACAAGATGACTGCACAAAAAAATTAATTGTGTTTTATATAACAGCAATGAACAATAAAAAAATTTTAAATGGAATTTCTTTTACAATCACATGTTTAAAAAGTAAATATCTAGGAATAAATGTAACCAAAGATATGAACAATGTGTACACTGAAAACTATAAAATCTTGCTGAAAGAAATTAACTAAGTAAATGGAAAGACATCCTGTGCTCATCGACTGGAAAACTGAATTTTTTTTTTTTTTTTTTTGGTACCGGGGATCAAACTCATGTCCTTGTGCTTGTGAGGCAGGCAGCGGAACCACTGAGCTAAATCCCTGACCCAAAACTGAATATTGTTAAAATGCTAATACCCAAGGACAGATTTAATGGAATTTCTTTTCAAATTCTAGCAGCCTTTGCTGTAGACATGGAAAAACTGTCTCTGAAATTCGTAGCAAATTGCAGGGGGCCAGGAATAGCCAAAATAATCTTTCAAAAGGAAAACGAAGTAGAAAGATTCACTCTTCCTCATTTAAAAACCTATGGTTAAGCTATGATAATCAAAATAACATGATACTAACATAGCAATAAACATATAAACCAATGAAATAAAATTAAACCCATACATTGAGGGCCAGTGGTTTTTGACATAGGTGCCAAATTCATTGCCGGTGGGGGTACAGTCTTTCTAATGAATGGTGCAAGAACACTGGGTACGTACATGCAAAAAATAAAGTCAGACCCCTACCTCACATTACATATACAAATTAACTCAGTGGATCAGAAAACTAAATATAGGAGCTGAAACTATAAAACTCTGAAGACATGGAGAATTTTTAGGGCACAGGAGATACTCTGTAGAATACCTTAAGGATGGATACTTGTAGAATACAGAGCACCAATAGTAAAACCAGAGGTAGACTATGGATGGCAGGTGATCGTGCAGTGTCTTGTGTGTTTATCCATTTTATGCACCGCTCTGTGGCTGACTTGGGGGAGGCAGAGAGTAGGTAGGGAATCTTTATATTTTGCTTTCAATTTTTCTGTGAAGCTAAAATTGCTCTAAAAATGAGGTTTTTAAAAATACTTAGCAGAAAACATCGGAATACATTTTCATGACCTTGAATTTGGTAGGAGATTCCCAGAACACCGAAAAAAAAAAAGACAAATTGGACTTCATCAAAATATTTTGGACATCAAAAATACTATCAAGAAGGTGAAAGACAACTATAGGATGGGTGAAAATATTTGCAAATAATGTATGTATCTGATAAGGGATTAATATCCAGAATATATCTAGAATTCAACTACAACAACAATAACAAGACACATAACACAAAAAGTAGAAAGGGCAAATGAACATGCATTTCTCCAGAGATGACAAACGGCTGAGAAGCACATGGACCCCTGAACTGAACACCATAATCATCAGGAAAATGTCTATCAAAACCACAGTGGGCCAGAGATGTAGCTCAGTGGCACTGCACCTGCCTCACAAGCACAAGGTCCTGACTTCGATCCCCGGTACTGAAAAAAACCAAAGCACATGGTATATGACTCTAATCTCAGCTAAGTACTTGGGAGGCAGAAACAACTCAAGTTTGAGGCTAGGCTGGAAAACTTAGTGAGACCTGGCCTGGAAATAAAAAATACAAAGGACTGGGGAAGCAGCTCAGGGGTAGAGCACTTGTATAGCATGTAAGAGGCCCTGGCTTCAATCTGCAGTGCCAGAAAAACAAGCCTCAACAAGAACCAAACAAAAACCCCACAATACGGCAACACTTTACAGCTACTGGCACGACAATAATAATTACACCAACAATAATAAACTGAAGGGAGAATGAGAAGTTAGGTTAGGCACGCAGGGACGTCGGAAGCCTTGTACCCTACTGGTGAGAAGTTAAGATGGCCCAGCACTTTGGCCCGTGGTCACGCCTGGAAGGGCTGCGTGTAGCATTGACACATGACGCAGAGTCCCTGGCTGGATACTCCAAGTAATTACAAGGAGGGACTCAGACACCCTTGGCATTGTCAGAACCGCCGACAGGTGGGACGCTTCGCGTCCAGCAGTAAATGACTACGCGGGACGCGGCCTTGGAAGCCCACTGCCCGCACACGCCCAGCGCGCTGCCCCAGGGGAAGGCAACGCCGGTGCGCGCCGCAGTGTGCGTGGACCCTGAGAGCTTCTCCGGAGGAAGGAGGCCTCCTCCGAGCTGCAGCAGTTACCGGAGCGGGCAAATGAAGAGAAGAAAGCGCAGGGTGTTGCCAGGGGCTGGAGCAGAGGGGAGCAGGAGCTCTTTGCTGGGCACGAGTTTCCGAGTTTCCGTTCAGAGCGGTGACAGAAAAGCCGAGCTGGTCGATCACACCGTGACTGAACGATGCTGCGAACGGTGCGGTTCAAACGGCTCCCGTGGTACACTTTAGGTTGCATCTATTCTACCACAATAAAAAATTTCAAGACTTTTGTTATTGCTGCTTGCCTACTTGATTAAAACGAAACCGAGATGTGAGTTCGAGTTATATTTCACCATTAAGAAGGAGCTGGTTTGTGGTTATACGATGCTTCCTGCTGTGTAGTAAGCTTTAAAACGAAAGTGCTCATTGCACAGCCGGTAAGTCAGTCGTGTCAGTCCGTGTTGGCGTCTGCGATCGTCCCTACAGCAGCTGTCCCCGAAGACCCGACTGCACTCGGCCAGGACCCTCAGGGAGCCGCCTGGAGACAGGCGGGCGCACACGGGGAAAGCGCTCTTCAGAGGCCCGTGCCTGGGTCACCTCTGCCCTCGGTGCTGTTTGACACCGCCTCCGCCTCCTCGGCACCAAAACAGCACATAGGAGTGCTCAGTGAGCAGCTGTGGCAAAGAAGGCCAGCACAGTAAATGAAACCTATATGATGCCTTCAGCTTCTTAACTAGATGTTCTGCTGTTAGCGACAGAGGACGTGATGAACCCCGCAACCCAAAAGGCACGCTGGTGCCTGTGGCAGGAGAAAGGCAGGGCAGGGAGGAGAGAGGGAGCTCACCCTTCCCCTGTCCAGTGTCACACGGGGCCCTGCCCCTCCGTTCTCTGCTGGGCCCCAGCCCTGTCTGCTGCCGGAGCTGGGCTCCTCAGTTCCCATGGTGAGGCAGGCCACGGTGCTGGTGGTGGAGTGCTTCCCGGGTGGGGTGGCATTTAACAGCTTTCACAGAGTTTGGAAAGAATAATTTAAAACTGCTGGGGTCTCCAACTTCGGTGCCCTGTGGGCAGTCCATTAGGTAAAGCCAAGTGGCAACTCTGCTAGGGCATTCTCAGTGACCTGCTGGAAGGGCAGTCCAGGAGACCTACTCTCTTTGCCCTGTGTCCTCCTGCTTCAGCCCAGAAAAGGAAACCTCGAACTTTTCAGAAGTCCTGGGAAGAATGTTTTCCTTCTCCTCTTTATCCCTCTCTAACTGCCCTGCGGACGTGACAGATTCCAGGGCCCACTAAGGGTTGTGATCACTTTGTAAAGGTCATCGCCCCCTCCCCTTCCTCCTTGGTTCTCTCTCCACCCCCCTTCCTCTCTCTCTCTCTCATATTTTTTTAAACAGCCTGGTCACAGGATGCACCTGCCCTCCTCCCCAGTGGGGTTAGCCCAAGGAGCCAGGTGCTGCGCTCGCTGGGGGAGGCCCACAGCTGTCCTGCCCTGCAAGGTTTGGGTAAGTCCAGTTGAAGAGCATTTAGACCTTGGGTCCAAGTCAAGAGTTTTAATCCAGTCTTGCCAGGAATAAAGTCAATATGTTCATTTGTATCTGGTTTCTGAAGCTGTTTCTCCACTAATTCATAAGGGAGGGGGTGTGATAAGAAATCAACACGCTCAAACCCCAACCACAGCAGTGGTTTTGGTTCTCCCTGAGAATGGGAGATATTTTATAGGTATAAAAATAAAGGTCAGTCAGTTCTTTCCCATAGTAATTTTCCACGGCCCGAGAAGGCTGACATCAGGTATGCCAGGCTTAGTTTTGGAGGAGCAGATTTGTATTGATTGTGGCCAGTGGAAGGATCTCTGTGGGCTCCTAACCATTGGCTGAAACTAAGAAATAAGGCTGATGAGTTGGTAAATAGTCGTAAAGGCATCACATATATGCAGGCAAACACAGGCTTCACCACCCTGTAACAAGCAATGTGGGAGGCCCTGTGTTGTCCATTTTCTGTTGCTGTAACACAGAATCTGAGACTAGATAATTTCTATACCAAAAAGGTTTCTTTTGGCCCACGTGCTGGAAGTCCGAGAGCTCATGCCTGCTCAGCTCCTGGCAAGGGTATTGTGCTGTTTGAGTCCTGGAGGAAAGCAGAAAGGCAAGTGGACAGACACCAAGAGGGGTGACCCTGCCGTGCATGGACCCAGGATTTTCTGTGAGCACTGACCCAGGCTCCTGAGGATATGAGCCCTACACAGTTCCACCTCCCGACACCGCCACACTGGCAGCCTAATTTCAGCATGAGTTTCGGGACGAGACAAATCCAGAGCACAGCAAGTGGCTCGGGGAGGTCTGCCTGCCAGGGCTCAGGCCGGGCAGGGGCACACAGCCTGGCCAGGAGCAACTCCCCTTGGAGTGAGGGGAGTGGGGAGACAGCAGCCCCGTGTCGCCCCGCAGAGTGCCAGGAGACGTGAGGAATACACATTCCACCTCTAGGAGGAAGGCAGAGGTGTGGAGTGGCTCAGGCCGTTTACCAGCCGTCCCTCAGTGTCTTGGCAGAAGCCCACAGCTGCCCGACTGATGAGAGCCCAGAGAGAGCGCCGAAGAAGGGGTGTGGAGCCTTGGCCAGCTCCCCATTTTGGGCTGCCTTTCCTGTTTTCAGGGGTCTGCACTCGATCCTTGTAACACGAGGGTGCAGACCACTGAGCTAGAGAACATGGTCAGGGCCACCTCCGCAGGCCTCAGTCCACACCTTCAAAGTCCCAAGCCAGGCCCCTGGAGTCACAGTTTTAAAGTAAAAAAATAGGTTAACCTATCAACTCTCAGGCACAGCTTAAAATTGCTAGCATTTGGCTCACAAATGTAATTTTAAATCTGTGCCTACTTTATCAGTTCTCGTCACAGCTTTGATTTTTAAACGGTTGAAAGATGTTTAGGCTTAAAGAATTCTGCTCTTCAGGAATAGCATTCTCTCAGGGAAGTGAGTATCTGTCTGAGGCACTGACACCTCTCAAGGAAAAACTGAACCTTTCCTTTCCCCCATGGTGACAACGTCAGAATCAGGTTGAGCTCAATCATGGGGAAATTTCTCATGATTAGTCAACCAAACACAGAGGAAGATAAGATTAATTTTTAAAAAGGAAACTGCTTCAGGAAGTATTGTTTTTCTAGAATACCTTCAGTATTTTAGAGAAAAATGTGTCTACTTTGTAGATGAGTATGGTGTCCTTCAATAATACACAAGGAATTCTCACTCAGAAAAATTTCTTGAGAAATTGTACCTGCAGGAAATTTTGATCTCAGTTAAACATTTAGATTAGTGATTTAAATGTATGATCAGCTTAATTTTAAAAAATAAAATATCAAAGATTCCTTTCATCAAGAAGGACTCATGAAACACGAGGGAAATATAGGGAAGGTGTAGACCTGTCACCTGTGTACACTTGTTTTCTTTTAATAAGAGAATAACAATAATTATTACACTGTGTGTGTCATTATCTTCAAAGTAGTTACTCAGACTACAAGACTTAAACCAAAACAATCTTTATAAAAAAGAAACAGATAATAACATAAATCTGTCTTCCAGTGAACTAAGGTAAACTAGTAGCATAAATGAAACCAATTAGCACATATACTGAAATATTTTTAAAGCCATGGAATTTGTAATTTGGAGAAGTATTTGAACTTCTCCCTATTTCCTATTTACCTCTCTACTATTTTGTTCTTTATTTGTGGTTCTCATATAACAGAAACCATTTGGTATCTGGGCTTATGTGTCTGACTTATTTCACTTAACATTATGTGCTCAAGTTGTGTCCATTTACTTACAAATGTTTCAAGATTATCTTTCTTTATGACAGAGTAGTACTCCACTATGTATAAACACCAGACTTTCCTTATCCATTCATCTGTTGACAGACATATAGGCTGTTTCCAAGATCTAGCTATTATAAATTGTTCTGCTATAAATATATTTGTATATATTTGTACACTATTAAAGAGCAACAGTAATTTAATATTCAATTAATATGTAAAAATGTACACAAATGTATCATATAAATATTTCTATAAATATATAATAAGTAAATATAAAATATTATAGTGCTCCCACCAGTGTGTGTCCTCACATGGTTGACCCAGCTGTCTTTACAAATATTGGCCATCAGCCTCCTTCAGGCACCTGTTCAAGAGCTAGCAAGACCCAGACCTGCAGATCCCATCTGACAAAGCACTGCTATCCATGAATGGGAGAATAAGGGCTCTCAGGAACCACTGGGTCGAGATATGGTCCCAGCAGAAGTTGCTTAGCCATAGGGATGTCCAGAGCAGAGCCACCATCAGTAGTAATTAGGAAAGCATTAATGGCTCTAATTTGGGAATTTGTTCTGGGTCTTGCCCTTACCTCGGGATGACTGCTCAGCCTTGACATGCTGTGTTCACCTCAGACCAGGGGCAGCTGAAGGTCGAGGTTTTCCTGAGCACTGATCTGTGGTTCTCTCTGCTTCCAGCTGACAGCAAGCAGGTGAGCTCCCTTTGCGAAACCCAGAGGAGCATGAGACTAAGCTGGCTGGGTCTCTGCAACGCCACTATTTCCATTAGACAGCACCCCCCCCATACTTACTGGGGATTGAACCCAAGACCTTTCCACTGAGCTACATCTCCACCCCTTTCCTTTTTATTTTGAGATGGGGTCTTGCTAAGTTCCTAAACTATCGAAGCTGGGCTTGAACCAGCAATCCTCCTGCCTCAGGCACCTGGAGTGCTGGGATTACAGGTATGCACTACCACACCCAGCTAAATTTCTTTAGATTTTAAGGTCATGATAACAAGAAATACAACTAAAAATGGGCTCTCCTTGTTGTCAGTATTTTTAAAGAGATGTGAAAAGTTCTAAGAAAGACTTCTAAGTCACTGAAAATTAAAACAAATGCCATTCCATTATCACTTCCTTCTTTTTCAATGCCTTAAGAAAATAGACACTGTCACAAGAGTCAAGACTGACTTTTCTCTCTGTTGCATGATACTAACATGTCATGAAGGATGCAGTGTCTGGTGACAAGTTTCACTGCCTTCTAGGAATCTCATTTGAAAATCTAGTGGCTTTTTCACTTCAGTTAATATTCTTTTTAAAGCCCAAACTGGTCTTCATTTGGCCATTCCTTTCCCTATAATTTCACTTTTATCTGATCATATTCATTTGTGCACTAATTCAAAAAGCATGCATTGACTGACTACCCTCTCTGGGCTGGACCCAGGCTCCAAGAGGTCAGTAAGTCCGCATGGTTCACAGCCCTGAGTGAGCCGAGGCCCGGAAGCCCTCCCGGGCTGCCTCTCCCGTCCTGTTCCTGGGATTGGGAAGGAGAGGCCTCCCCACCTGCCCTCCTGGGGGGCCACGGAGGAGCGGCTTGGGATGCGGGTGAGGGAGGACGGCTGGCACCGAGCTGGCCAGTCACCGCTCTGCCCTGGGAATTTAGACTGGAGACTAAGAGAGGAGTTTCTCTTTTTCCGTGTAAAATATCGTGGTCGTCAAGGCTGTATTCTACCACGTAGCAGCTACTGCAGAAATAAGGAGTGAACCAGGCTGACAGGAACGGAGGCAGAGATGAAATGCGTTCCTGGGTTCCCTTGCCTCTGTTTGTTTCATTGCCACCCAGTTGTATTCTTCTTTTTAACTGTCATGAACTATTCCACGCCCCTGTGTTCTTACAATAAATCTCCACTATTGCTTAATCAGCCCCAGTGAGTTTCTGCTGTCTACAGTCAAGAGTCTCGGAGCCCGTCAGCCGACACGCAGCGCGGGACGGGGTGGGCTGCTCCACGGGGGCGCGGTGCACCTCGCATCCCTGCGGCCCGGGCAGGGCCGGCCTCCGCGGAGGGGGTGCTGACCACAGCCAGACGGGCGGGCGTAGGAAGAGCAGCAGGTCATTAACTGCACTTTGCCGGCGTTCCTCATCTGAAAGGACCCTTAGAAATCATTCGGTTCAAGTGTTTATTCTCCAGAGAGGAACTTGAGGCCCAGAGAGGTAAAAGTCGTTTGTCCCAGGTCACACAGCTAGTAAGCAGCAGAACTGAAACTACTGATGCTCGTCTCCGAGCCCAGACTCCAGGGCGCTCTCCACGCTCCTCCGACGCCCGCTTCCTGGAGAGCCAACTTCCACTGACCTCAAAAAAGCAAAAGCCTCCGAGCAGCCTTCCCTCCTCCGCAGAGCCCCACGCAGGAAAGCTCTCACAGGGCCAACGGGGTGGGGGGTGGGGGGGTCGGTGATCGTCACTGGGCGGGGCCCGTGGAGGAGCCCCGGGGCCAGTGTCACGAGAGGACCCACCCGGGCCACCACGATGACCCACGGAGACGTCTTGGTTTTGTTGTCCAGCCTGATGAATTATTTTCTTCCTTTGCCAGTCATATGCATAGATGTAGATTTGGATACCCCAAAACTGACGAGGGAAACGTCCTCTCAAATACAACGGTGTGGAAGACATCTCTTAATAGGACCAGGGGCCTTATAAATAAAAAAATAAATAAATAAGCAAACTGATCAAAAGACACTAAGGAAAAGCATGTATTTAAATGGGAGGCTATAGAAGGATGCGTATAGGAATTAGGGTAGTAGTTGCTACCCTAAATGTTGTGTGGCCACAGGGAGCAATTCGAGGTAGGAAAGGCTTAGAAAGCTAGAATTAAACTGTCGACACAGACCTGACTTGTGTACCGGTGGTGATTGGTGGTGGTTTTGTAGGGGTTTTTACATTATTAGAGATTAGAAATAAATAAATGAGCAAATTAACAAAAGAGAGCCATCCACGGGCTCATGGTGAAAGTGTGTTTTGAACCAATGATGATCAATGATCCAATTGTGCAAATGAAGTCCATGGCTAAAAAAGAAAACTGAAAAGAAGCCATAATTATGGAGGCAGTGTAGTACCCTTATAATTTCTTTCAAAGTAGAAAATCAGCATTTCATGACACTCTAAATATTTGGGGGTTTTGTTATTTTACTTATTGAAATAATCACTTTGCTACTGTTAGGTAAAAAATGAAAGTCTCTTTAACTTGGTAAATGTCTGAGTTAAGGTGTGGATGCTGACAAATGGGGTCAGCCTTACTTTATAGAATACTTTCATAGACACAATAATACCCAACTTACCATTGTAAAATAACACACTCGGGCTTCTTGTATGCAGCTTATAACATCGTACATGCTAGAACGAGCTTTAGTTTCAGTTATGAAATAATTAAAAACAGGCTCTTGCAGGTGCTTCAATATATTTAAATGCATAAGAAGATATGTGTTTAAGCCTTTCTGAAACAGGTTTCTACAAGCAAGCAAAACTAAAAAGGAAAATGACAAACTGACTAAGAAAGTCAGAGATGAATCTGAATAGCAACAGAACTGCCTTGCTAGAGCTTAGATTTTGGAGTTGGCTGACTGCCCTGCCACTCAAGGAAATACACTCCACAATGCACCCTCAAGATCACCGCTTTGTTAAAAACATTTATACAGATAAGGCGAATCTGGTAAAATACAGGGACTCAGTGGAGGAAATATGGGGCTCCTTCGTACTATTTTGCAACTTTTCTGTAAGTCTGAAATTATTTCAAAATATCAGGTTTATAAGTAAATAAACGAAGCAAGATCATTGATAAAAACATTGGCACACCAAGGGAGCAAGCCTGGCAATCACTTTGTAAGACTCACTCAAAGACTTTTTTATCCTTCATTGAGTCTTATTTTTATAAATAGGAGATAGTAACAATTTTTAAGAAAATGTAAGAAAAAGTATAAAACTGGGTTGAAATTATTATCCCATTGTTGCAAGGAAAGTTAATTGCAAAAGCACGAGCCAGAGTACAGTTTATGGAAAGCGACTGGTCTTCCTTTAACAGGTCAGTAGCTATGATGAGAAGCATTCAGAAGGGCTCCAGGCGGAGTGAGGCCCTCCGCGGGCAGTGATTACATGATTTCTGTGGCATCAAATAGCCTAGACTGAATAAATAAAACACAGCCTCATCTTATAAAGCCAGAAACCTCTGGATCCAGTGCAGAGGTAGAAGAGGAAGAGTTCAAGGTGCACACTCTGCAGGAAGCACTGTTGATTCCCCTCAAAGAGCAAGGTGCTGTTCCCAGTGACTGGAAGACGTAGATCAGTGGTGAGACAGTACTAGGGAAACACTGACTTTCTAAAATAGCTTTCTCCCCACAGTTTGAACGCAAGCTGTTAGCAGTGGTTAGTTTTGCTTTTTAAAGTAGATTAACAAATAATTTATCCCTTTCTAATGAGAACACAGTGGAGACCTCTTTTGCAAGGATAAAATAATGAATCATCTCCTCTCCGTATTCATCTCCTCTCTTTATTTGGAATGTAAAAATACTATAACCTTATTTCCCTAGGTCTGTGATTCAAAAAGAAAGGAAAGAAACTTGCAACTAACTTTCAGAGAAAAAATAGATTTTCTTTTCTTTCCTTTTCTTTTGAACAATTCTAAGGAGGAAGGAAATGTAGACTTTCATGTTCTCAATTCTGTTGAAGTTATGAATCATCACACCTTTGGTAACAATGACATACCATAGCAACTTCAAGATATTCACATGGGCCAGGCCCAATGGTGAAATTTGGTATTTTTCTTTTTATTCATGAAGCTCTACAAAATGAATTCATGGATTCAAATCCCCCTGGAGCAGCCATTTCTCTCTCTCTCTCTTCTTTACAGTTGAGAAGTTCTAAAGAGAAAGTAATAGGAGGCCAGATATATGAGAGGAAGCCCTGTAGCAAAAGCTAAATGAGTCTGAAGTATGTGAACATTCTATTTTTCCTGCTGTCACTCTCAGAGAAATTAACCTAAATAATAAGGAAGATAAATAATTAATAGGAAAGAAGATAAATTCCAAATTAAGTTTATCCTTTTATGTACCAAACATAAACTACCAAAACTGACAGAAGAGAAAATAAAGTCTAAACAGATAGCAGGTAAGGAGAGTGAATTTGTTGTTAAAAACTTCCCACAAAAATGAAACACAAAACAGAAACATTCAGAAATAGATGGCTTCACTGGTGAATTTTAAGCATTTAAAGCAGATTTAGCATAAATCTTTCATAAACCCTTTCAATAAAGTGAGGAGGAGGGAATGCTTCCTAACTTATTCTATGCAGCCCATGTTACCTTGATATAAAAGCCAGGCAAAGATATCAGGAAAAAATAAAAATACAAACCAATATCCATTATGAATATAGACACAAAAATCCTCAAAAAATGTTGCATCCAGTGATATATAAAAAGTATTAATCTCAATGGGATTTTCCAAGGAATATAAAACTACTTTAATATTGAAAAATAAATTAGTAGAATAAACAACAGGAGCACAAAGTCATTTCAAGAGATGGAGAAAAATATTTTATGAACTTTAATAACCTTTTAAAATAAAAACACCCAGCAATCTAAGAACAGAACTCCTTAAAGTATCCAGATGAAGGTATCTATAAACAGCCTACAGCTAACATTATGCTAAAACACTAAATGTTTTACCCTAAAATCAAAGATTTTCACTCTCATCACTTCTATGCGCATTGTACTGGAGAAGAAAGCCAGGAGAACTGGACAAAAATGAGAAGTAAAACACACTAAATGGGAAAGGAAGGGGTAAAACCATCCCCATTTGTAAATGACCTGATCTTATATAGATAAATCCTAACCAAACCACAAAATAAACTATTAGAATTAATAAATGAGTCACAGAGTACAAAATCAATATACGAAAGTCAGTTGGTTCTACAAACTAGCAATGAACAACCTGAAAATAGAAGTAAGAAAATAATTCCATTTCTAATAGTATCAAAAAGAATAAAATTTTGAGGGGTAAGCTTAACAATAGAAATATAAAATTTTTACATAGAAAAGTAAACTATAAGTTATCACTGAAAGAATTAAGGAAGACCTAAATTAATAGAAAGACATGACATGATTGTGGATTAGGATACTTAATAGCTATTGTTAAGATAGTAAGAGACTCCAAATTGATCTACAAGTTCAATAAAACCCTCATCAATATCCTGGGTGGGTTTTTGCAGAAATTGACAAGTTGATCCTAAAAAGTCCTATGGAAATAAAAGGGGTCCAATACAGCCAGAACAATCTCGAGAAAAATAGAATAAAGATGAAAGACTTCCAAGCTTATTACAAAGCCACAGTAGACAAGACAGTGTGGTACTAACATATGGGGAGACATGCAGGTAATGGAACTGAAAGTCCTGAAATAAGCACTCGTATTTATGGTCAATTGATTTTGATATGGGTTCCAGGACAACTTAAAGGGAAAAATAATGTTTTCATCAAATGGTGCTTGGACAAATGAATATCAATATGCAAAAAAATGAAGTTTGGACTCTTGCTTTACAGAAACTTAGCTCCATATGAGTCATAAACCTTAATAGTTGAAACTACACACTCTCAGGAAAAATAAAAGGAGTATCTTCATATCTGAAGTTAGGTAAAACCTTCCTACACACAATATCAGAGCACATGTGATGAAAGAAAAAATAGATTAGGTAGACTTGATTGAAATGTTAAAACTCTTGTTCTACAAAAGATATCATCAAATGAAAAGACAACTTACAGAATGGGAGAAATAGAAGCAAAGCAAGTGTTTTAGAAGGGACTTGTATGCAGAATAAATGCAGAACACCTACAACTCAATATTACAAAAACACATATGAAAATGGACAAAGGAACCAAACAGACATTTCTCTAAAGAAGATATATATCTGGCTAAAAATTAGCAAGGAAGTGAAGTGAACATGAAACCACAGTGAGATACTACTTCACATCCCTCAGGATGACTACAAATAAGAAGATGAATAGTAAGTACTGAAAAGAATTTAGAAATATTTGAAACCTTCTAGTTTATTATGGGAATGTAAAATGAGACAGCAACATTGGAAAACAGTGTGACAGTTCCTCACAAATGAGTTCTCATATGTCACAGAAATTCTACTTCTAGGCATATATCCAAGAGGATTGAAAACATGTCTATGTAAAACTTGTATATGAATGTTCATTTAGTAACATTTTTCATAATAATCAGAACAGAAATGACCCAAATGCTCACCAACTGATGAATGGATAAACAAAATGTGGTATATCCACACAATAGAAAATTATTTAGCCATTAAAAAGAAATGAGTTTCTGGTACATTCTGTAACATGGTGAACGTTGCAAGCATTGTACTACGTGAAAGAGCCCAGACACATGTGTTTGAGGCCACATTCACAAAATGTTTAAAATCAGCAATATAGTTACAAAAGTAAATTAATGGTTTCCAGGGGCTGGGATGAGGGGAAAATATGGAGTGAGTGCTAATGGATATGGGATTTTTTTGAAGGGTAATAAACGTTTTACATTAGATAGTAGTGATGATTATGCAACTCTGAATGTAATGAAAGCCACTGAATTTCACACTTTAAAAGGGTAATTTGTGGCATGTGAATTATACTCAATAAAGACTTTCACTTTACAAGTGTGGCATTCTTTCTCTTTTGGCTATCATCCTGGACCTTATAGGTAAATAATTTCTGTATTCTTCTGGCCTTACAGTAGTTACACCATTAAGGAGTGAATTTCTTAGGTTCATGGAAAGTACCATGGAAGTTCTAAGAAATAACCCAGAGCTGGGATCTCACAGCCAGAAGTAGCTTTGTGTCAGCCTGGGCCTCACTCACCAGCCTGTAGTCCTTGTCAAGAGCTGACTCAGAAGGCAAGACACAGCCATCGCATTGTCCATACTGTGCATTCCAAAGGCTCGATTTTGAAATGCTGGTTGCCATCAGCACCTGACACCAGATAATAACAATGCTTCCATCGTTCCATTGTCATGTTTTGATCTCTCAAAAAACAGAAAGAACCATGAGATTCTGACATTATTCCTCTCAGGAATATGAGAGCCAAACCCCCAAAGAGGCCGAGGACTAACCCTGGAGACAGTTCTCCAGGCACCAGATAAGCCAGCGTGAGGTGTGTGGAGTGCATGATGGTTACTTCTCTTGATAATGGAGTTCACAATAAGGAAATGCTCTACCTCTATCTAATGAATTGCAGATTGGGTTGCATGAAAGCCAGCTGTAGAAATATCCAAGCAGTTGAAATCTTGGTGTCAACTTTGCTACCATTCACAATGGTAACTGCAGGTCTCTGTACTTAGCTTCTGTCTCAGATCTAGGACAACATTCATACATATTTTTTCCTTTAATTAAAAATGTAAAGCCAACATATTGAAGTATCACAAATCAAATAAAAAATAAAATCATCTCTTCAATCAAGATGAATAAATATATTCTCTTTTCAGTGTCAATTTTTAAACACCAAATGTTTTTTCTTTCTGTGAAATATATTCTTCCAAAATTAATATTAATCAATATTAATATATAATTATGATAAAATACAATAAGAACTCCCTTTCCCTTTACTAAAAAACTTCCCAACTGCAATTTCTTCAAGATTCTTCATGGTACATATATTTTAAATGCTACTTCTGTATCCTATTAGGCATCTTTCTGTTAGTTAACAAGATGCCTGAGCTAACAACCTTAAACAGAGAGGCTACTTTGGCTCACGGTTTGGGAGGTTTCAGTCCGTGGCTAGTTGGTCCTACTGCTTTTGGACCTGTGATGAAGCAGCGTGTTATAGTGGGTGGGGACTCATGGCAGAGGCAGCTGCTCACCTCATTGCAGCTGGCAAGCAGAGATAGGAGAGGAGGGGCTGAGGTCTCAACATGGACTTCAAGATCACACCCCCAAAGATGTGAGACTTCTCACCAGGCCTCACCTTTTCGTTTCCACCACATCCCGAAGTTTCCAGGCACGAGCCCTTGTGGGACAGTTGAGATCTGAACTATGCCATGTGTGTGTGTGCATTTTCAGCTCCTTGCGCTACACAGCTTTCTCTTGTCCTGTTAAACTCTCCCTTTTCCCAGGTTTGGCCTTGTGATTGTGTGGTTTTTATATTCTTGGATTTCTGTATTACCAGAGATCAATACGATCTGTCTGGTTCATGTGATCGTGACCTGGTGATTCATTTTATAGGAAGAACTTTGAGAAGGGAGTGGATGGTCAAACTAGAAAGAAAACAATGCTCATGGAAACAACATGGGGCAGATAATGGGACTTTTTTTGTTTGGGGAGGTTTTTTTCCTTTGAATGCATTTGTTTTAAATTCAGCAGATGTTATCTTCAGCCTCCAGTTTGAAAACAAAACTCATCTCCTTACCAGAATGTGCAGGTGTATAGAACACAAAGAGCTCTTCATTCCCATGAAGCCCACTCTTTGACCTTATAAAGATCGCTGAGGCTGACTGCTGGGTCATCTTCTATTGGGTTTTCTGTTGGATAAAAGAATTTTGATGAAAAGAACAAAATATTAAAAATTGTTGTTAGTTTCACTGGTCATCCAGTGAATTTCTTTTTAAAATTCTGATTATAAAGAACAGATACAAAAAACTGCATTATACTTTGAAAACATTTTAGCAAAATGAAAAAGGTTTTAATTGTCTATAATCTAGAGACATTACTAACATTTTAGTTTGTTTTTCATATTTTTCTATTTTATATAAGATGTAAATTTTACAGAAGCAATGCAATAAATACTACTTTGTATCATGCACTTAAGTATCATCTGACAAATTTTATTGGCTGAAAATTTCCCCCATTGTATGGCAGGGTCCTAATATACTCCAGTAAGCCAGTCCCTTATTTTTTATTTTTACATCACTTCCAATTATTCATTTTAAGGAATACTGCAATAAATTTTATATATACATATGCACAGTTTAAGTACACATGTAAATTTTTACATATGACTAACCTCTTCCGGGTAGAATGGATAGATGTACAAAAGTTTTAAGAATTTTGATGCCTATTACCAAATAAGCCGCTGTAAGGACATCATTACCATCGGTATGTTCCTGTCAGAAAGGAGAATGAAATTGTGGTTTTTCACTTGAACCTTTAGTCTGAAAGCAATAGAAAAGCAGGCAAAAGCCAAATCGACTGGCAACCATTTGGGAGCTTCTTTCTCCTTGCAGGGTCAGCGAGGGGCGGGGGCAGGGTTCTCTGCTCCGAAGTCCTGGGTGATGCCCAGGGGGGAGTGGCCACAAGGTCACAGGGAATCACCAAGGAAGGAAAGGTGAGAGATGCTGCATCTGGGAAGATGCACTGGGGCCGCCAGGGGGCTCTGGGTGCCTGGGACGACCCCAGCAGTAGTGGGACTCCGTACAGCACGGAGGCCTGGAGACAGCAGGGCTGTGGACGGTGAACAGGGCCTGGGCTGCGATCAGGGTCTTGGGTGGGAAGGGCAAGGGCCTGCTTTAGCTGTAAGCAAGCTTCTGCCGACAGGGCAAGGCAGTCAGGGGAGCCAAGCACCTGCTTGATGTCCACTAGGTTGAGGTCAGAAGTGACCGTAGCAGCTCTCTCTAGAACAGCCCTCTCTCATCACCATCATAGACACAGGTCCTCTACAGCAGGGCTCCAGAGGCTTGGAGAGGCTGCAGCAGTGGGAGCACTGGTTGGTGGGAGTCCTGCAGGGACCCTCCCGTGCTCCTGGTCCTCACAGACCCCAGTTCTCCCTGGTCACGCACCCTGAGTAGAGTCTGACCTCGGCGCTCCCGCTCCCTGGAGAGCGGTTCTCTCTGCGAAATCACTAACCATAGCTCTTCTCACACTGGTCAGTGTGTGGGTGGGTGCCAGCCCTGGGTGGGTCTTTGCAAGATGAGTTTCTTTTCTGCTCTGTGGTGTCAGAAAAACTGGAAAATGAAGCTGAGACAGAGAGAGAGAGAGAGACAGAGAGAGAGAGAGACAGAGACAGAGAGAGAGACAGAGACGGAGAGAGAGACAGAGAGAGGGAGAGAGAGAGAGAGAGAGAGAGGGAGAGAGAGGGTGAGCCCGTGAGCAGACAGAGTGAGAGGTGAGCTGAGCTGGAGAAAGCAGCAGAGAGAGACAGAGTTGGAATGGAATCAGCTCACCACAGGAAGTTTCCCAATCCTTCTTCTTTCCTTCTTTCCTCTGACTTGGAAAGTATTTATGTTCATTCATCAGAAGTTTTTACTCTGGGAAGAAGCGCTGCGTGGCAGTTTTCTTCGGGCTCATCTGGGCTCACAGTGCACCGGGGTGGGGAGCTCAGGAGCGGACTTCTGAATCAGACACGGGTTTGTGACAAGGGTTTGGGGCCAACCTGCTGGCCTTGGGAAAGGCCCGAGGGTGCTCCAAGGGGCCTGCTCACCACGAGGCAGCTGCCTGAGCCCCCGGTTCCCCACCGCCCAAGCCTCTCCTCTCCTCCTGCCGCTTCTGTCCGGGCTCTGTCCATGGACCAGGAAGAAGGCGGGAAGAAGAGCTGGGGTCTTGGCGTCAGGCGTCAGGCCAGGGAGGAGGGCTGCATCTTGGCTCACCTCCTTTGCTTCCCCCTGGACGCCTCCCTGCTGCCTGCAGTGGGCCCTCCCAGGCTCCCACAGCTCGCGATAGCCCCTGGCTCCTGGTCCCTGCAGGTAAGGACTCCTGGGCCACCGTGGGTGTGGCTCAGTCTACACACGTTCTGAGCACGCATGGGGCTCTGGTTTGATCCCCAGCACTGAAAAAAGAAAGAAGATTTCGGGCCCAAAGCCCAAAAGAACAAGTGTGTCTTCTCCGAAGCTGAGGGCGAGGTCTGGGTGTGAGTCACCGCACAGGGGGAAGCCAATCCGAGGCCTGTGCGTTAGGGCAGCATTGGTGCAGAGCAGTCTCCGTGGATGGCCAGCCAGATCCCCACACCTCTGCCCTGCATCTTGGCAAAGTCCCCGAGCCTTGGGTTCTTCATACGAGAATCGTGAGGAGGACCTGTGCTGTTGGGGGCAGCGCTATTCAGCAAGTCTCTCTCCCAAGGAAAGCACACTTCCATCAAGACGGCATTTGCAGAGCACCCTAGAAAGAGTATAGCTCTTTGCCTGACTTACTCTTCTGCCACCATTACTGTTATTGTTAAACCTTTAATTCAGTTTGTATCTGTATTTGTGGGCTTTCTGTCTCTCTGACAAAATCCCTGAGATAATCAACTCATGAAGAGGAAAGGTTTGTTTTGTCTCACGGTTTCAGAGGTGTCAGTTCATGGTTGCCTGGCCCGTTACCTCTGGCAAGTGAGGCAGACATTCCTGGGGGAGCATATGGTGGAGGACTCACCTCAAGGCCAGAAGGAACAGAGGGGAGCTGGGGTCCCAAAGCCCCTTTCAAGGGCATGGCTGCCCACAGGGCCTAGCGCCCTCCCGCTGGGAGGCGCCACCGCCTTTTAACAGCCCGAGGCTGGGCCCATGCCTTGTAGCGGCCTTCTTCCAGGCTCCGCCTCTGTCCCGCATGGGCTTCTCGCTGTGTGTCTGTGTCCCCCGTTGGAAGGACACTAGTCCACTCAGCAAGATCTCGTCTTATCCTCACTAGTCCGTGTGCAGCGGTGCTGCGTCAGGTCGTGTCCTGCCATCTTGGGGGCTTCAGCCCCTTGCCCGGGGCCCTGCTCGCAGCAGCCCTGACCCTGTTCATCCTCCTACGACTGCAGCTCTCTGGACGTGCACAAAACCATGTGCTGGTTTCCACAAGGGAAGGGATGTGGCAGAACAGGAATTCAGCAGGGGGCCCCGGGGCTTCAGGGGCGCCCCACCCACCACCGGGCTGGGCAGAGGGCCTCTCCGTCCGGTCCAGAGGGTGGGAGCCACATGTCCCTCACAGCCCACTCTCCCACCGGCCTCGTGATGGTGAGCTCTGGGGTCTTTCTGTTCACCCAAGAGTTAAATGTCCACATTAGCGTTTGATTTTTGCATCCTTCGCTCCTCTAAAATGTAAAACGAATGCATGCTCATTCCATAAGGATCCCAGTTACAGAAAACTGGATGAAGAAAGCAGTGTACCGTCCGAGGCGAGGGTGAATGCATCCACCATGGGGACCGGAGCGTCGCTGGAAATCTGCTGAAGAGGCACAGAGGAGCCAGCCACTGTGCAGCCAGAGAGCAGAAAGAGGAGCATGGGGTCTGGCAGTAGGAAGTCTGTGGAGCAGGCACTGTTGGTTAGCCCAACTCCGCTCCTTCCATCCCTACATCTAGACACAAGTACTGAACATGTGCAGCCTCTCTTGCCGTTTTAGTGAAAGGAACAGAAAACACTGGTGCCACCTTTCCATGTTTGTTCTCTTGGCTGCAGATGCAATGCCTGGGGCTGCAGCATCCATCTGACAACCATGAGGAAAACACTATGAGGATCACAGAAACTTTCACACTGGTAAGCTCCTACTCAACCCTTGGACTACCTACCTTACACTGCGTGCTATGTCTAAACATTAAATACTGGGCCGGAGATTTAGCTCAGTGGTTCCAGCGCCTGCCTTGCAAGCGCAAGGTCCCAAGTTAGATCCCCAGTACCAAAAAAAAAAAAAGTAAATGCTGATGTGGCTGAACTACACCCCTGCAAAATTCACACAATGACATTCTAACTTCAATGCTATTTCAGAATGTACAGTAGTTCTATTTGGAAATAAGGTCTTTAAAGAGGCAAGCAAGTTTAAAATGAGCCTGTTGTGGGGGTCCAAAGTCAAGCTGATATAGGTGTCCTTATACAAAGAAGAAGTTAGAACGCAGACACACAGGAAGACCACGGTGAGGATACAGTGAGCAGACAGCAGCTGCGAGCCCGGGAGAGGCCTTGGCGCACCAACACCACGGACACAGACACCAGGCCTCCGACTCGGGCCGCCAGAGCTGTGAGAAAATGCATCTGCACATCCAAGCCCCCTGTCTGGGGCACATTCTTGTGGCAGCCTAGGGCCACCGCAGCCCAATCCTGTGCAATAAAAAATGAGGATTCTTGACATTTGTTGCCATGGATGTTTATGTGACCACCTCGCTGGCTTTCTGCCCCCTTCAGTAGTTACCCTTCCGGGCACTGCGGGCCGTGTGACGGGGAACAGGGGACAGTGCTTGGCATTGCCACCCTCGCCAGGGGACACTGAGCATCCAGTGCATCTGTAGCTACCCAATGTCCCCAGGAAAGTCACCAGCAGTGTTTTATCTTAAAATGGCTTAGAAACACAGGTTCTAAGGCAAGATAGATGATTTAAAAACTAACTGTGATGCTGGAGGTCAGGAATGCCAAAAAAAAATGATGTTTATCTCTAAAATCTGCAAACAAAATGTTTAAACAAAACCTTTAAAAAGGCACAAAGCCAAAAAAGAAATATCACACCAGGGAAAGCTTTGCAACATACAGGCTCAACCACAGGCATTTTTCCTGACTATACAAAGAGCTTTATCAGATCAATATGAAAAAGTAAACAATTCCATTGAAAAATTAGAGATTATCAGGAACCAGGTCCTGACTACCAAGCATGGGACACATTTCTCACTTACATGCATGATTAAAGTGATTCAAATTGGATATACTCTTTTTATGTATCAGCTAAAGGTACATTTTTTTTAAAAAGGATTGAAGTAAACACCAGTGCAGCATAACTGGAGACACAGGTAGTGTTGGGAAGAAATAAAGCAAAACTCCGTGTTGGGGAATTTGCCAGGCAGTCCCCGTACGACGGGTGAGAGGGCAGATTTGTACAGTTAGGTGAGCATGAAACAGTTCCTGTCAAAATGTAAAAAGCAACTTTTCCAAGCAATTTACCTAATGTATATATTTTTAAAGTATAGAAGCATGTTAGCCGAGGCATTATTTTCAAGGTCAACAAAAGGAGTGGGGGCCTCCTAGGTCCCTAGGAGGGAGTGGAGAGAAATGTTTCGCAGCTACTCCACAAATTGAGGTATTATGAAAAAATTCAGGAAGTCATATCATTAAGGGAAGAAGCACGGCTCAGAGCCGTGTGCACATGCATAGAAATAGGTGTGTGTGTGTACTTACATATGCATGGATGGGCAGTTAGAATGATTGCACTTGGGTGTATATGTGAAGGACTGACGTTGCTTCTGGTTGTTGGAAACAGGTTGAGGGAACAGGGTCTGATGTGAACGGAGTTTGGTTTGGGGTTCATGGTGCCCTTTGCGCCCCGAGTCAGCACAGAGTGCTGGGCCACCTTGTCTCCTGGTGGCTGCAGGGGCACTGGTTGGGGAGCAGGTCCCACTGGACTGTGACATGTCCAGGGGGTTCAGTTCACATGATCTGCAGCACACGGCCACCCCAGGGTCAGCACTCTGTGCGACACAGCTGAAGGGTTTCACTTTGACTCTGGGAAGCTTCGAAACCGATGGACAAGGCCGACCTCACGCCCCAGGTGAGTTTCATTGTCAAAACCATTGAAACTGGCTGGGTCCGCACCCTCGCCCCAGCAGGCTGACCCCTCTCCATCTGCAGCCCCCAGGGGAGGGGCTGCGATGCTGTCACTGCATCCCCGAGTCTGCGGCAGAACTTCTGGCCCGCCCCTGCCCCCAGAACAGCGTCCCAGAGAACGGTGCTGAGCCCCCCAACACTGCCTGAGGGAGCGTGGGCCCTCCAAGGGGGACTGCACTGCACACAGGGAAGGCTGGCCAAAGGGCTCCGCGGAGAAAATGAAGCTTCCAAGTGCACGTTGTTTGTGTCTGTTCTGGACTCTGGCAGTCTCCACAACACCTGCTCCTCCTCCTTCCTGAGCAGTGAGGAGCCCTGGAGGGTCAGCCACAGGCGTGTGGTGTGAGTTTTCTGGAAAACAATGGGCTGTCTGTGCTTTTTCTGGCCATGGAATGAAAAGACACGAGGTTTTGTTTGATAGAAAAGTTCACTTGTCTAGAAAAGTTTGAAAACTATTTAGCTGTAGGAAGGTTTCATGAACATGACATGATTCTTACAAAAGGCTTGGCTTTAAAGCACACCGGGTTAAGATATTTACAAGGTGCAAGCTGGTAATCCTGTTTGGTCTGTGTCGTTCTTTCTTGCTTTCTCCCCTCCTCCCTCCTGCGGTTGCATTCTTGCCTCCTCTCCTTTCTTTCCATCCCTGCCTCTTGTGTACCCTTGACTGTCCGTCTTTGTCTTGTCTGAGGACACACTGCACACCGCTCCATGTCAAGACCTGGACCACCCCTCCAGCTCCCTTCCCGGGAGGACCTGACTGTCTTCAGTGAACAGTATGTGTAACCCTAGGGGACGATTCACAGTGGGTGAAACCAAGTGCAGAAACTCATTCCCTTTGTGGGGATTGGTCTAGGGAAGAACTTGTGACCCCTTGTTGGGCAATAGATGGAAGAGAAAGCTGGCCGGGGTAACTCAGAAATACTTTCCTCCCTGATGGAGGAGGGGGAGGACACGGCCCAACACTGTGTAGCCTCCATCTTCCGCACTAAACGCTAAATGTTCGGTTAAGTTGTTTAGCTCTCTCGAGGCGACAGAAATAGCCTGGTTCTCAGGGACATTGCTGAGTGACTTATACAGCTTGGACCCGGCTATCTCTGGACTTCTTATGCTTTAACCCAGGTTACTTCTTGCTGAAAATTCATTTTAAAGTACAGTGGTGCCTCGGTTCACAAACTTTGTTCCATGATTCTGGGGAACATGGCCACAGTTGCGTTCGTCACTTGATGCAGACTTGGCAAACAGAAGCGCAATTTTGCTGAATGCTTCCGTTTGGGAACTGAGTTGTTCATGAACAGAAGCATTCATGAACTGAGGTATTACTGTACTCATAGGCTTAAAAATCAAGTTGGGAAAACTCTTTGCAATGAATACAAAAGTTACACCTAAGTCACAGTAATTATGATGACAGGGATATGTCCAAGGATGTCAGCTACACCTTGACTGAGTGACCAGCCCTGCTCCAAGAAGCTGGGAGATCTTTCCTGAGGCGAGCCCAGAGTGCTGGCCTTGAAGATGACTTGTATCACCAATGAGGGCCTGGTGTGTGCTCTGGGAGAAATAGGTAGAAAGAGAGCTGGGAAGGCAAGATGAGGCCAGATGAGGATCAGCTCTGTGTGAAACATTCGGGCTGTGGCTCTGTCCTCTCAGTAACAGGGGACAAGGACTGCTTAAGAACACTTGGCTCTCACACACTCCTCCTGTTGAGGAGCAGTCTCACATGCCTTTGTCCTCAGTGTCTCGGACAAGTCCTCTAAACCCTTGGAACTTCCCCGTGATAGGAGCGTCTTTGTTATTCTTGCGCAGTGATGATGTGTGCTGACAGAGTGCCTTATGGTACAAGAGGGGATGACCATGCTGGAAACCCAAACTGTGTCCTTAGAGGGCTGGGACTTTGAGCCTGATGCTATGTAGCCAGGGGAGCTGGAGACTGAATTCCGAAATGTGCCCAGTGGTGCAGTCAATCATGTCTAGTAATAAACCCCAGTAAAAGCTATGGACATGGGAGCTCAGTGGCTGGTGAAGGCACCCATGTGGTGGCAAGGTGAGTGTCTTGAGCACACAAAAGCGTTACCTTTAGAACCCCAGACCGAGCTCGGGGTCCCTTCGTTGGGCTGGTCCTGACTTCTCCGTTTATGGTAAAATGTCTTCACATGTGCAGTGCTTTCCTGGGTTCTGTGAATCACCCTAGTGAACAGCAAACCTAGGGGAGGCAGGGAATCCCCCAGTGTGTAGGTACTGAGTCAGAAGTACGGGTGCCTGGGGACCCCAACTGATAGCTGGCATCTGCAGGGAGGGCGGTCTTGCTGGGAAGGATGCCCATTGTCAGCAAAGTGTGGCCTGACGCAGGGGGCTGGTGTCAGAGGCCACTGGCCTGCACACAGAAAGTGCATTTTGGCCCAGGCCAGAGCTGTGCAGCCTGGACGATGCAGCCTCCAAACTTAGCAATGGGAAGGGCTCTTGTCCCCCAAATCCACACTCTGACTACTGTTGGAGAAAAGTGCTTATCTTTGGTCACAAGGAATCTGAGGGTGGGAGTGAAGAGAGCTGAGAAAATGCCAGAAAGCCGCAATCACCTGAGGGCAGCTGAGTGTCATCCCGGGAGGGCTCGGCCCAAGACATGGTGTCACAGCCAAAGGCCAAACCTTCCTCTTCAGGCCCAAGTCTTTTTTTCCAGAGTAAACAATAAAAGGAAAATATAATAATAAAGATATTACATGACATAATGTTAAAGATACCAAGTAATTTTTTTAAATGTTTGATCCTCACAGTGGCCCTGCTGGGAGGTACCACTCCCACCAACCAGTGACGCAGCAGTGAGTAGACTGCCTAGGACTGGCACCCCTGGAGGAGCTCAGCTGGAAACCTGGCTCTGTGTGGGCCAAGCCCAGGCTCCCAGCTCCACACACACTGCTGCCTCCAATCCAGTGTGGGACAAGTTACACCCATTTGTGGGGTTTTGCAAAGTGAGTCACAGGGGGTGGGAGACCTCCCTTTCCACCTCCATTACCTCCGCCCTCCTGCTCATCCTTCCCTGCATTATTTCCCTATGGAGGCTGCACTGGCTGGGTGGGTGGGTGGGCACTGCATGGTGAGTCGCATCATGAGGCGTAGGCGGGAGGATCCTTCTGACCACGCTGTGCTCTGGAATGCCGGAAGCTGGGGGCAGAAAGTGACCACTCTTGCCTGACCAGGACGTTATTACCCTAGTAAAGGAAGCAGGAGTGGTAGAGACCTACCTGGTGGTGGTGAGAAGAAAATAAACGGATATTTAAGTGAGACTATGAAGCTGTGAATGGGAGGTTGGATTTTTCTGCCCGAGGGAAAGTGTTGAAGGAGCAAAGCAGCCATGGAAACAAAAAGCCAAAAATCAAGATGGCAGGATGAGGTGTACAGGGGTTCCCTTTATCCGTGGCAGGGATGTTTCAGAACCCTGAGGATGCCCCAAGTCATGGACAGTACCCAGGACTCTATTTATTACATTAAATTAGAAGTATACCAATGAGAAACTTTAAATTATAAATTAAGCAAGCAAGAGGTTAACAACAATAACCAATAACAAAATAGAGGTAGTATAACGATATATTGTAATAAACATCATTAACACGTATACGTTGTTTATTTCCAGAGCTTTCCATTTAATATTTTCACACGGTGGTTGACCTCGAGTAGCTGGAACCTATGACAGTAAAGCTGCTGGTAAAGGAAATTCCCAGGTATGAGCTCCGAGGACCCTGCATCTGAAGCTCCTGGCTTCCGGTCAGGAAGCTCCATTGAGGCCCTCTTCTGTTTCTGCTTCTGCTCAGTTTCTTAGTCTCTAAAGTGAAGATGGTAACACCTGCCTGTTAGCCCTGGTGTGGAAACTGCAATAGGAGCAGTCAGGAGCCTTTCACAGCACTTGACACAACAGAGTTGCTCATATAATACATTTATTTTTATATTTAACATCATCCAGAGCATAGTTGAGAAAAACTGAAGTTCTCAGAGCAATGCCTTGCATGCCACATGCTCCAGTTCTCCGGAGCTTCCAGTTTCTGAAGGCTTCCACCTTTGGAGGCTTCAGAACAGGGTCTGTGGCATCCAGGCCTGTGGCTGTGACTTGGGACACGATGCCTCCCGGTCGTCCATCCCTGGGCATTGTCACTGCTCAGCCTCCCTGTTAAGTTCCAAGTGCTCAGCAGAGCTAAGAGAGGGAGAGCGACTGCTGAGGCGTTTCCACGTTACTTCCTTAGAGGACAAACCTGGTTCCAGCCCCGACACAGCACGGTGGCAGGAGGGCTGCTGGACGCACTGTCCCAGCCCTGGCCACTCTGCCTCCTCCCAGGGACACGAGGCAGGCTGCAGGCCCCCTGGCCTTGACAGGTGAGGCTGAATCAGGCGAGTGATATGACTCAGCCCTCTCTCCCTGAGCCTATTTTTGCGAAAGGCCCTGTGAAAATGTTCAGATGCAAGACAAAGACGAGGGGTATGAGTGATTTCTGAAATCGCTCTATTTTGTGCTACTCTCCGTCCTTCCATAGAACCAGCAATTCTAGAGAAGCCGGAGTCATGGATTCTAAAGCCACCAGCCAATCATCTCGTCTGCATGTCAGGTCCCGAGGAGCCACTGCAGAGTGGATGCCACCAGTCCTGTGCCAGGGAGGAGGTGACCTTCGGCACAGCCAGCCGCGGCCACAGCTTCCCCTCTTCTCAGCACAGCAGCCAAGGGCTTGATCTGCTCAGATTCCGGGCTGCCTTCCCCGCGGGGCTGTTCACAGTGTCTACACCGCGGGCAGGTTGGGGCCCCTCTCTGCCACACCTTGCCTGCCAGGCTGACACGTCAGCCACGCCCTGCACCACTCTCCACAGAGGGTGGGAATAGCTGGGGCGCTGAAGGGGAAGGTTCAGAGGGCCAGCAGGACAGCACCGACATGTCCCGAGGGAGCACCAGTCTCCTTGGCATGATAAGCGTGGGGTAGATGTCCTGACCCCTGACATAAGAGAAAGCCGAGCCTCAAAGGCTGAGCAGCTGTGCTGAGGCCCCTCAGAGACGTCTCCAGGGCAAAGATGAGAAGCTGGTCTGCCTGACACCCAAGGCAGCATCTTTCTCCCTGGCATCCACTTCCCAAGTGTCCACACGGGCGGGGCATTCTGAGGGCACCCAGCAGTGTCCTCTTGTCTTGCTAAGGAAAAGAGGGCTCCCACCCCAGCTTTGCCACTAGGCACTCTCTCCGGGCCTCTCCTCCCTCTTCTGAAAATGGCTGATGATTTCATCTCCTTCACGGACTTGATGAAAGGTTTAATGAAGGCATGTTATCCACTGTGTCTAACTTGAGGCCTGGCGCACAGTTGGCTCCTACCTGTGGTGATCAGCTGGCCGCTTGCACACAGGGGAAGCACCTTGATTTCCCAAAGAGAAGTAATATTCGAGTCTGACTTTCACCAACATCCCTGCCCCATCCACAGCATCCAGCTCTGCACCGGGAAGGCTTTGCGCGCCCCATCTGGCTGCAGTCGAACCCTCATTGTCCCAAACTGCAAGCAGAGGGACAGATGAAATGAGATGTGTTTATCAGAAGGGGGGTGCCGGAACCAGAAACCTGGAGCCTAGGCGTCTGCCCCAGAGGTGGAAGGAACACTTCAGGGATCACTAAGAATGTTTTCCTCTACCAAGAACTCATAATTAAGCCCTAAACAGACTTGAGTAATAAGGTAGTGTGTTATCACCTCCCACACAAAGCCGAGAGTTTAGCACACTCCAGCTACCATGTACCAGGTTGTGGTGTCTCGTATTTAACACTACCAGGCTCTCGTGTCTTCTCAGTAGCAAGTCTGCCAGGTGTCAGGTCCAGACAAGGCAGAGGAGATGTGAGCCTCCTCGGGAGCAATGCAAACTTTTCCAGAAGCTTCCCTCTGCCTCATGCCTCAATGGCAGGGTGGTCACATGTGTGCTCCAAACCAACCACTGGCAAACAGAGCTTCAATGGCTGGGATTAGCTTAGCCCAGTGGTTCTCAGTGCCGGCTGCATGAAAATCACATGCTGAGCCTCTGAAACAGAGACAGGTCCGGGATCTACCTTCCGAGACTCTGGCTCAATTGGCTGGCAGTGGAACCTGAGCACCTGAACTTTATAAACCCTGCAGGTGCATTTAATGGTCAAGAAGAATCCAAGGTGGAATGGAGGCGGGTGTGGCCCTGACATGGCTGAGACACCATCCAGGGGACAGAGCCGTCCAATCCCTGCCACACAAGAGGTCTGGCTGAGTGACTGTGTGAGTCACACCTTCACCCTTTACCTGGAGTTGATGAGTAGGTTCTGTGGCAAAGACCAGCCACCTGCCCCTGAGGCCCAGATTCCCCCACCCCTTCCTAGCATCAACTTTTTTTGTTGTTGTGCCAGTGCAGCATCCATACGAAACTACTTCCAGGCAGTTCCAAGAATGAGGTGTGGGCACCACTGGGCCAACACAAAAAGTGTGGCTCCGCTGGGCCCCTGGGGGACCTGCCCCTCGAGCTCCCAGTTCAGTTAGGGGTGGGGCCCGAGGTCTAGTTGCGGGGATTCGGGATGTCTGCTTGGGTAGGAGCTGTTCCCAGGCTCTGTCATCATGATGGTCTCAGATTTACTTCCAAAGGCCTTCCCTGTTCTTCAGTATTCACAAGAAGGGTGCAAGTCAGCTTGTACTTCTCAGAAACTGCTCATTTTCAACTGGTAGAAAGAATTCCGAAAGAGGCAGGGGGTGTTAAAGTGGCTGAGAAGTTTTCTTTTCAGTGAGTGATTCCCCACCTCCTCTGCCCAGATATTTCAAGAAACCTCTCTGGTGGCAGTGGTGTGGCATGGTTGTAATTATCACCCAAATCCGAGTCACAGGGACTGTGTCCCCACTGCATGCAGGTGGCCATGCTGGGTACTGAGGAAGGCCTGGTTCATCTGCCCCACGTGCTGGGAAGCTTTGATGTTACTAGTGGAGACAGCAAGATGACAGAACAATGTAAGACGCCGCAAGTTAAGGGCCGGGGAAGCCTCATACAAGTCACATACTTTCAGACTTTCTTTAAAATTACTTATGGGGGAAAAGTCACCACTATAGTGAATAACAGAGGTTCTGTGTTTGAGGTGGGAAAATAAATTTGTTCTGGGAACTGGTTGCTCTGCTGTGGGGAGACTGCACAGAGCAGAGGCGTGAAGCCCCAGTCATCAGAAAAGCGATGGGGAATTCTTCTGCTATTGTTGTTATTGAAAAACCCAGTCACTTCCGTTATGACAACTATGAGTCAGGAATTAAGCTGCAGATATGGATTGCATACCCAGCTCAATTCCACCATGCTTTCTACTAAAACACTCTTGTCAGCTCTTTTGCTAAAAATAGTTTTTACTCCAGAGTTTTCTAAGAAATCGTATAAGGTACACTTTGTCTTTTCTTAGAGCTCAGCTTGTCAAGCAGAGACACTTGGTCGTCGGCCGTGTTGGGTCAGAAGACGGGCCCTCCTGTCAGGTCTACTCAGAACAATTTCTCCTTGGGTCACACAAGGAGGTGGAGAGTCGAATATGTGATTCCAGACACAAAATTAAAGAATAAGTGGTAGGAAATTATATAACTGATGTATATCATAAGGACATTTCCCAACTGAAAAATGAGAAAAAGGAAAATGATGTTCATGCGCACAAAAGGAATCTCGCAAACTCAGACTTACCTCTCATGACCAATGTCCATTTTATTATTGAGATGGAAAAAATGGTCTAGATTTCCACTCTCAATAGATCTATTAAGTTTCAAAGCTCTCAAAGCCCAAAGCATAAATAACTAAAGAGTAAAATAAAAGACAGTAGGAAATAAGGGGATGAGCCTTTTGCACATGAGAAGGGGGACAGAGATGGAGGGAGGAGGAGGGGCATGAAGAAGGACCTAAGATGTGTTACATGGCTGTACAGCTCCCTCACAGAATGTGATTGTCGTGTACTATAAGCACGTACCAACAAAAGTAAAATATTAACTAAAAAATATATCTTCGCTCACCTACTTAAAACTGTATGTTTTCTCTCTGGCCACTATAAAATACTACACTTGGTAGTAACATGTACCCTTACAGGTGTTGGCTCAGTCTTTGTAGCTTACTTGTACTTTTTTTCTTTTGAAGAAAATGCTGGGACAAATAAAACAATTGCCCCCCAAAGCAGAATCTTTGTATTTGACAATATGCATCTACACCATTCATTTGTTTGACTCTCATTATTGTTAGTCATCTTACACACAGAACCACAAATTCTTCGCTTCCTTTGATAGCTCTTTTAGCTCTGGGAATTAAAAACACTTTACAACTTTACCAGTTTCGGAAAAAAAAAGTTTCTGTTCTTATCAGAAAGTGTATCCTCTCCCCAGATGCTACTCTTTACATTTAAATAACTGAAATTGAGAACTTTGATTCAGCAAGCCTTGTCAAAGCTACCAGTTGATTGGGTAGCCCATTCTCGAATGCTTTTTAATTCCACTTGAGCATTTAGACCTTAAAGGTGGGATATTATTTATTCCAAATGCATCCTATTGTTTATTCCAACTTCTTAAGAAACTTTCAGGAGTGTTCAGGGAGCTCACTAGAGAGAAGCAGTGGCAGGTCCGGTCTGTGTGTCTCTGACAGCACTGTTCAATCTCTTTAAAAGTTACTTGTTTTTCTTCGTGAATCATGCTGGTGGCATGTTTGTGACCATTTCAAATTCTGGTGTGAATCTACTTGTTGTTTCTCTGCTTGTGGTATCACTCAGCCTCTCCTCACTGGTCAGCTAAGTTTCACACAGTCAGCTCAGTGGGATTTTGGGGGCATTTACAGGAAAAGAGGCCTTTACTAGCACCCTAGAAATCACAAGTAGCCTCCGGGAAAGCCAACGACTGGCAAGGCACTCACGGGAAAAACGCATGTGAATAACTCTGTGATTTGTGTTTGAGTTCCAAACAAGAGGCTTCTACAAAATAGCAATTGACTGCATATTTTTTCATATTGCCAAGAATTATCCTGCTTCCCTCTGGTTCGCAGACTCCCCCAAGCTAGTTTAATATTAGGATTTCTTGAGGATGCCTGGGAAGGACGAGAGCTCTCGGCATGGCTTGAACTGATTTCTGCAGGGTTCGTGAGCCTGATGTGTGAAAAGCTCAACCCCCACAGAGCAGAGATGAGGTCATGGGGAAGGGGCCCCTTCAAAGCTGTGGGCTTGGCTCCTGCAGTCAAGACTGCTGAATCGAACTGAGCAGGCTGCAGAAGCAGGATGCTGAATTTCTCCAGCAAATGGGCCTGGAACTGTAAATGTTTTCAGGTGTTTCAAAACATATGTGAAATTTCTTGACTGAAATAATAGTACTGTGGTTATGAAGGAGAATGTCTTTGTGGTTAGGAGGTACATATATAAGTTTTTAGGAGGGATGTGATATGAGTTACCCTTACTTTTAAATGGTTGATACGAGAGAGAGTGCAAATTTAACAAATGGCCCCAATTAATCAGTCTACAATGAAGCTATTCCTTGTAGTGCTATTGTGGGTAGGGAAGTTAATTAGAGGTCTTGTGGGCAGTTAGATGGGGCAGGCCCTCATACAAAAGACAATCAAGACACTTTCAGGGAAGGTCAGCATTATAAAAAAAAAAAAAGAAAGGTACTACACTTCCTTACTTCCCCTGGAGATAAATAACAGTGATTGCTATTCTAAATAGGCATCAATCTCCTTAGCCCATTTCCTTTCTAGAAAGTCCTTGTTCTTTCTTTGAACACTTGCTATGGGACTTGTTTTCCCATTGGATCCCCATTTAATCAATATCACCTGGGCGACTGTACTAATAATCTTATTAGTTGGTCATGGTTTTGTCCCACCTAATACCCGCCTTGTGGTTTCCCACTGGATCTTATGAGTTGATTATAGTTTTGTCTCACTTTGTACCCACCCCACTTTATGGCTTTGCTCCATAAAAAACCTCTTGGAAATGGGATCTCAGGCAAGCCACTTTCTGGTCCCCCTCTGTCTTTCTTGTATAGAAGCTATCTTTCTCTCAATAAATTCTGTCTACATTTAACCTCTGTTGTTCCTAGAATTCATTCTTCAATTTTAGAGAGCATGTACTCATGTTTTGGATATCTAGCAGATTGGGAGTTGTAATATTTCCCTTGTGTGGATTATTACTTGGTGCCCTATCTAATTTTTGGATTACTTGCTGGCCTGTATCAATACTATTCTTTTGTCTTCTGTGTGGATGTGAAAGTACTTTTTTAAATTTAGAAAAATACTTAGGAATAAATGTAACAAAAATACAGGATCAACATGAATAAGTGTGTGAAATAACATTTAAAAATATAACATGCAAGGCCAGAGATGTAGCTCAATGGTAGAGCACTTGCCTAGTATCCACAGGCCCTTGGTTCAATCCCCAGAACTGCAAAATATATTTGAGAGAAATATATTTGAAAAACATAAAATGCAGTCTGAATGCATGAAAAAAATCCATATAACTATAAAAGTAAACAGAGGTGAATATTTTTTCGGGTCTAGTCATCCATTCCTTCGTCCACTCTACTTCTGCCCACTTCCCACCCTGTGCCGGGTCCCTGTCTCCTCCCCATTCCGGGTCACCATGGTGATGAGCACTTGCCAGGAGCATTGAGAATAGGAAGGACGTACACACAGACAGGGCTCTTTTCCAGGATGCTGACAGCCACTCTCCCTCCGCAGGCCGGGCGAGGATGGACACAGACCCTGGGGAGGGGCTTGGAGACGGTGGCTTCAGAGGAAACCCAGCTGCGCGGGGGCGGCTGCAGGACTCAGCCCAGGGCCCCGCGTTTGCCTGTGGCTGTGCCCCTGTGATGGAGAGGAGTGGACTCCTGCCGTGTGTGGCCTGGCCACGTCCCTTCACCGCTCTAGGCCTCTCGCTTTTCCTGAACAGTGAGCAGGCTTGGACCAAGTTAAGCTCCAAATGGCTTCCGGTGCAGATTATCTAGAGCCGCCCTGGCTGGCAGCAGAGGCTTCCATTTCTTCCAGCCTGCCCTTTCCTTCCAGGTTAAGCCCGTAAGAACAGAAGAGGGTGCTGCGGGGGGGAGTCAGCGTCTCACATTAGCTCCGTCTCTGACCTCAGCACACCAGTGCCAAAAGCAGGCCCACCGTGCCAGAAGCCAAGGCCTCCCCCTGGCATCTCTACCACCCTCAGAGCACGGAGACGCTGCAGCCCCCTTCGGGAGGCACGTGGGGCTCCCAGGAGTGTTTCCCACTTGGGCCTCTTGCTCTAAAGCAGCAGCTACTGGCTGTGCGCTCCACGGTTTAGAAACCTCACCGCAGGGCCCTTGGCTCCAGCTGCTCCGTTCTCTGTAACGTAATCCAAGGCTCGGCTACCGAGCGCCGCCCTTCATGGGCATTTCTCCCGTGTTCACAGTATGGATGCCGAGGAATGGGTCATGGGCGGAGGAGAAACACGCGTGTGAGTGTGAGTGTGAGTGAGTATGTGAGATCTTCACTATGTTCCTCTTTTTCTGAAGGGAGAGTACAATGGTGGGACATGAGGTATTTCCTCAGCTAATAGGCAGGGAGGGGCCACAGTTCATCAGTCGAGTTTGGGGGCTTCTTTGATTTAAATTTTAGTCATTCTGGGCCTTGGCCGATTCTTCCTTCTGATGACATCAAATCACGTCTTCAAAGGCTGGGATTAGACCGTGAGTTCCCGAGACAGTGGTGCCAGAGGTGGCATGGCCTCATAAAGAGTGGGGGTGTCAGAGTCAAATAAGCCTGCATTTGAGGGTTCCCTGCAGTCTTGACTCGGACAGTGTGGCAGAAGTGGGATTTCCTGGTTCACTCGGGCTCCACACAGCGCAGGTGGCTGACGGCGCCCCTGCGGCTCCTGTGGCCCCCGGGGACCTGAGTAAAGAGGGCAGGACGCATGATTTAGAGCATTCCCAGCAGCGGCTGGCGTCCCCGGAACAGCCCACGGGACGGCAGGGACTGCCAGGGGGTTTTCCTAACTCGCAGATGACGCCACGTGGCAGCTTTTCAGTGGGATTGGAAGGGCTCCTTCTATCCTTTGGCCATTTCCACTCTGACCTCTGGACCCTGAAGTCAGAGGTGAGAAACTTACAGCCTGGCGCCTCTCAGAAGGTGAATTTCACAAGACCTCACAGGGCTAGTGATGTTATATTCCGCTTGTTGCACCCCGTGGGTGAGTGAACTGGGCTCTGGGAGTTAGTGAGGGCGGAGCCTGAGCCTGAACTCGAGCCTGCACGCCCGGGTCCTCCAGGGCCACAGCCCGCGCGGCACTGAGCCCACGGCGGCGCCGGCTCTGGGCCTGCCGCTGGAGGGAGAAGCGGGCAGACCTGCAAAGCCTGCTCCTCCGCTGCCCCCTAGCGGTCTGGAGCTCCCACCAAGTGCCTCCAAGCGCACCCCTCCCTGGTTCCTTGCTTGCCTCTTTCTTCCTCAAATTAACTAAATCCAATATTTTCCCAAGCTGTTTCTGTGTGCCAGGGAACCGTGCTAAGTTCTGCAGGAAATCGAAGTTAGAAAAAGGTCCTGATCAGGGAGATTGAAAATTAGCCACAGAAGACAATTTTAAAACAAGTAGAAACTGTGGAGAATTTCTATAAATGCTTTAAGGAGCACAGGGTGGAAAGACCTAACGAGGGCAAATGTGTGCAGTGGTGCGCAGGATGGAAAGCACCATTAAAGACCCCTCTAATGAATGCCATCGTTGAAAGCCGTGCACAAAGCACTTTGAATTCTAGCTCTCATAAGTCTTCCAGAAGAGGTTCCTATTTTTGGCAGGGGAGAAAATCAAATTACAGTGAAGAGAATTTGCCCATGCCCATGCAGACAACAGGCAGGGCTGAAGTTTCAACTCGTCCTTCTGCTCTTCAAGTCAACCCTATTTCCATTATTCCAACTCATCACCGTCATCGCGTGTTATCCTCATTTTAAAGCCAACTTCTACCCAGTGACCCAAGTGCTCAGTGGAGGGTTTGCATTGGGTTCAATGTTCTGTTCCCAGGCTTGCTGATCAGCCCTGGCTGTCTAGAGCAACTTGAGGTTCTGGTGAACATGTGCCTTTGGATGCAGAGAGAAGGGTGGGACCATGTTGAAGGAGAGAGCTGTGTGGGTGGCAGCAGGGGAGGAAGATTCAAAGCTTGCCTCGAAAAGAGTACGTGCACCAGGAAGTTAGAGAAGACGGTATGGGGCAGGTGAGAGTCTTCCTGTGGACAGGCTGCAGGCCGGGTGGACAGGGGAAGTGGGAAGGGCGTGAGCAGAGCTGCCACAGTGTAGAGGGGATGGACAGAGGCGTGCGGGGACTGGCATGCAGACAGGAGGCCAGCAGAGCAGCACAGGCTGCCAGCTGAGCCACGGTGGCAGTGATGGGTGGAGAAGGATGGCATTGGATGAGCACTTGAACAAGGATAAACCATGGGGCTAGAAGGCAGGCGGAGACCGCTTCAAGGGACATTGCACAGGCAGAATCCATAGAACTAACAACTGGCTCCCTGTGGAGAGAGAAGTCAGTGGGAGAATCCAGGACGCTCCATTGGTCCAGCCTGGGTGATGGAGAAAACAGCGCCGACACTGGCTGGAAGAGAAGGGAGAAGCAGCCCTGGGAAAGATAAGATAAAGTCCGGTTTCGAGGAGCCATAGAAATAGCTTGGTGAAGATACTGTCAAACTACATGAGTAAAGCGCCTTGAGCTCAGGACAAAGTACAAAGTCGGGGGCATCTCTGAGCTGTGAGGGCTGAAGCAGGGAGGGCAGAGACACCCCTAGGACAGTGGTTCGCAAATGTTAGCGTTTTCAAGAATTCTGGGGAGCCTTAGAGTAAGTAGTTAGCTGGCATCTAGTACATGTTGAATAATATAATATCTTTTCCTGGCAGATAACATTTGCATAGTCTTACGGTATTGGCCCAAAGAAATGAGTAATATAAAAATTTCAGGAAATTTTGATGCTATTTTTGTTGTTGCTTATTTGTTTTTAATGAACAGCCGTTTGCTACCTTTAAAACCACACCAGATAGGCACTTATTTAATCCATTATCTATACAATTGATCCTAACCCTAATTACATGAGCTGAGATCGCTCAGTCTACAGTGACCAATAGTTAAGAATATGGACTTCAGGACCTAACAAATCAGTGGCATTTTCAGGGAAGCAAAAGATAAAAGTGGCCAAGGGGACCTTGAAGGGAAGGGAGTCTGAGGTGGGGGAGCTCCTGCAGAGAACATTGGTAGACGGGGTGTTCTCACCGGCCAAGTGTGCCCACCCTCTGACCCCCTTGAAGGTGCTTGGACCTAGGACAGAGACGAAGACTCCAGCCAGCCGAGTCCACCAGAGCTCAGGCTGTGATATGGCAGAGCTTTGCCTGAAGAGGGAGTGGAAAGCAGTCGAGTGGACGTGTGGACCTCCCAGCCCCTTCACTCTCTGGCACAGGAGACTATGATGTGGTTGTGGGGAGCTAACACAAGCACTAGCGGACCTACCCCGCTTCCCTGCCATAGCCACGGCAGTGGAGCTGGGTGCCCCCACAAATACCCCAAGGGCTCCCCATATTTGAGCTCAGTAGGAAAGCAGTCTCATCAAATTCAGATTCCACTGTAAACCAAACTGGGTTGGTTCTTTGTTCTGCTTTTTTCTTCTTTCTTCTGATGTTGCTTTTTGAAAGTACCAGAGTACAGTGTTTGTGTGCTAGCGAGAATATATGGGTGTGAGTTATTGTTTTTATTTCTACAGAATCTTATCAAGTCATCTTAAGTTCGCCCACATGAAGGGTCATTTCATAGACTTTGCTAAATCTGTTTTTTGGTCAGGTCATAAATTGAGCCAGTTGCACTGTGTCCTCTACCACTTTTCATTTAAGTTCCCCTTTCTTTACTTCTCTCCTTATGCTCTCTCCAACCTGTCCTCCCTCTTCATTCTTTTCTGGTAACCAAATATCAGTACAATATAATTTTTATTCTTATTTTAAATTTAATTATTTTCTTTCTTGCTTTCTTAGAACACATATGTAGGGTGTATGTGTATATGTGACTGTGAATAAAAGTCAGTCATTACTTTTGTCTGTATAGTGTCATACATTGGCCTGTTGGTTCACTGTCACCAACAGCTGTGCTGGTGTCTTTGAACATTAGGTTTCTCCAGGTTAATTGCATCCGACTTCCTTAAAGTTTCTCTCACTATCTAATTATATTTACTTCCCTCTTCTTCCTTTTTTCACCCCTCACAAATAACTTCTTAACCTTCTCTCCTCCTGCCTCCATTCCGGATATAAAAATATTATCATCAAAATCCTATTTTTTATTTCATTCTCTGGGTTTTTTTCTCCTTCCTTTTCTCTTTAAGTCTTTTCTTCCTGTCTTCTTCTATATTCTAGCCTACTCTTCATCGTACTATTCCTTTATCTTTCTGGGTTATTGAAACAGCTGTGAACTTTTAAAACAAGGTTTTAGTTATATCTTGATGTACAATTGGCTCTGTAGATGTTGATATGACTGGCAGTTGTTCCTGCAAGGGACTAATGAAGACTGATCTTAGCACACTGAATAGGCTGAATAAGTGCCTGTTTGCCAAGTCATGCCCAAGGACAAGCACACATCACTGGGAGAAATCAATTTACGAAAAAGATGTGCACAGTATTGAAAGAGTTTTTACACTACCTGGTCTATAACTCTCAAAGTAAAAACAAGAATCATGAGAAAGCAAGGTAATAAGATGCCGCCAAAAATTAATAACTCCCCAAAATCTGGTATCATATGTACTAAAGTGGATGTGTTTTCAGACAAAGAACTCAAAAAACAAATAGTTAAATGTTTGAAGAGATAAGAGATAAACAAGTAGATGAAGAAAGCAATTACCAAGATGCTTGTGAACTTAAAGATGTAAATAAGAAGCTGAATTATTCAATTAATAGGATGATTAATGAGTTTAAAGAAGATACAAATAAGCCACAGAGCAAATTAAGGAAGATTATGCAGGACACGAATACCTACATTAGTGAAGAATTAGAGGCAATGAAAAGGAATCAAGCAGAAATTGTGGAAATGAAAAATGTAATGGAAAATATTGGCAGTAGATATGAGCTGTCAGAAGATAGATTATCAGGACTTGGAGACAAGGTTGCTATAGCATAACACAAGCTCAGCAATACTTAAAAAAAACAAGAAAAAACAAAAAGAAATGACCTCGGGATTATTTGAATTAAAGAGAGGTTAGAGTTATAATCTAATGGTGTAAATATATATTCACCAAAATTGTTGCAAAAAAATTTTCCAAATCTACATAATTAGATAGACTCCCAGGTAAATCGGGCATTTAGAACACCCGACAGACATGACCAGAAACAGCCCTCCATGACACATCATAGTCAAAAATCCCAGAGGAACAAAGAGAGGATGCTAAAAGCTGTTAGAGAAAAATGGCAAATAACACACATAGGTAAATTTATCACAATAACAGATTTCTCAACACAAAACTTAAAGGCCAGAAGAATTTAGGTGAAGTTTTCAAGCCTTGAAAGAAAATAATTGCTAATCTAGATTACTATATTGTATAAGATGATTATTCAAAGTGGATGGAGAAATAACAGACCTTCAGTGATAAACAGAATCTAGAGAAATAAATGACCTCCAAACCAGCATTGCACAAAATATTTGAGGGAATCCTAAATACTAGAGACAAGGAGGCCAGGATTGCCAAAAGGTTCAAAAGGAAAGAATACACCCAACTGGAAAAGCAGTTAAACAATGAAAATAATAAAGGAATCAAGCTCTGGAGAATGATAGGGTGGCAGGAATCAGCAAATACGTTTTAACAATTGTACTCAGGGTAAATGGTCTTAACTAGCCAATCAAAAGACACAGACCGACAGATTAAATCAAAAAATAAAACTCAAGTATATATTGCCTGCAAGAGAAGAGACTCAACACACACACACACACACACACACACACACACACACACACGACTGAAAGTGAAAGGATGGAGCACTATACTCCATTCATTCAACCAGAGCTTGAAAGGAAGCAGGAGTAGCCGCTCTAATTCTTGAAAATGTTGAGCTCAAAGCAAAACTTAGCAGAGAAAAAGGTTACTATATATGGCTAAAGGGAACAATACACCAAGAAGAGACAACAATTTGTAACTACTGTACACTGAATATTGATGCACACAATTTCATAAAACAAAAAGGACAAGAAAACAAAAGTGGAAGATTTTAATACCCTACTGTCACCAATAGACAGGTCAACCAGACAAAAAAGCAACAAAGAAACATTATAGCTAAATCACAATATGGAACAAATGCATTTAGCAGATATCTACTGAATGTTTCACCCAATGACAGCAGAATCACATTCTTCTCAGCAGCTCATGAAACCTCTTTAGAACAGACCATATTTTAAATTATAGGTCATGGCTCCAGAAATGCAGAAAAGTTAAAATAATTCCTTGTATCCTATACAATGGAATGAAAGTAGAAATCAATAACAAAAGTAACTATGGAAACATGCAAACATATCAAGATTAAATAATATGCTCTTGAATAATCAACAGACTACAGAAAGAATCAGAAAGAAATTTTAAAATCTTTAGAATCAAATGACAATAAAAATACAATGTCTCAGCATCTGTTAGATACAATGAAAGCAGTGCTAAGAGGGATGTATATTCCAATAAATTGGAGAATCTGGAGGAAATGAATAAATTCCCCAATATGCATGACTTAGCAAAATTGAACCAAGAAGTTATAAAAACTCTGAACAGAGTATTTTAGCTGCTACCTATACAGTGTGATCTTGGGCAATTTACCCAATGTGGCCGCCTGGCTTTCTCCTCTGTAACAAGGAGATAGTGTGCCCTGTAGGGTTGTAGTGATGATATCACAACATAACATTCAACACCTTTTAGGTAATTGACACCCAAGGTGTGCAATAACTGTTAGCTGTGAGTTTTATCATTGATTGACCTGGGTGGAGATGACTCATTGTACAAAGCTACAGCAAGAGCTACTGATGAATCAGAAGGGCACAAGCAGTTCTTTGAGTCAGTGCAGGAGCCACATGCCAGCCTGTGCTGCAGCAGAAGCTCAGAGGCAGACTCAGACTGAAATCCAACCAGGCTGCCACAAGTTCTCTCTTCACACATCATGGCTGAAAAGCTAAAAAGTCAAGCCAGTAGCTATGCTGCTTTCTGATCCACAATCTCTGCCCAGCTCCTAGTCATCCTTCTTCAAAGCCATCTTTCTTTAGCACTCTCCTCCTTCTAATCTCCTGTAGCCTTCTTGCATCTGAACCCAACTAGAAAGAGCTACGGGTGGGTATATGCAGCAGAGGTAACCACTGTGTTCACAACACCAAAGAATGGCCTTCATGTTAGCCAAAAACAGAACAGAAAACAAAACCGTTGGTGTCTATTGTTGGAATCCCTGGTGTCTGGGCTTCTCTGCCACTCGGTGCTTTCACATGAGGACCGTGGATGGAAGGAGCCTGTTGGTTTTGATTTACTTTATTTCCTGGTGTCAGGCAGCCTGCTGGGTTAGGAGAAACTAAATGCAGAGCAAACAAATATGATCGGCCTATAAACTTTATGCTGCAGTGGTGAAGTCACTGTGATGAACTCTGTGGGAAAAATTAACCAAGACTTTGACAATTAGGAGGGGCATGGAAGCAGCAGAATGGGAGAGGACATTGTCAACCTGAATACCTAACTGTGTCACAGACATTGGCTAAGGATATTCTGTAGGGAACAGGGAAGGGGACGATACTAGAACCTCTGCAGTGAGTCCTCGTCTCATGGCAGGAGTAGGAGAATTAACTTATTATGCAGGAAAGGTACAAAAAATGGAGAAGAAGCTGAGCTTTGGGCCTGATCAGTGCCGCTCTGGGTGGCAAAGATGAAAGCCCCGGAGCTTGTGGCACCTTTTATTCAGTACATGGAGAGAAAAAAATGACCCAGGACAGAGAATTCAGGACATAGGGAGAAACAGATGTAACAAATGACTTGCAGAGAGTTCAGGACATCGGGATAAACAAAGTGTAACAAATGACTGGGGGGCCTCGGAAATCCAAGAACAACGAGGAACTGAGTAGATGAAGATTTTGTTCCTCCCAGGATGTTTTCACCTGCTGTAATCTTGCCCTGGAGAATCACAGCATCACCAGATCATTGAAGTCTCAGTTGTGACCAGAGGACAAAATGGAATTATGTCTCGAAATGCCATAGATGGCAAGAGAACTAGGCCTAATCAAATGATTTTTCCCTAAAATTATGTAGCATTGCTCCTGACAACATTCCTAGCGTTTTCTCATGAGGTAGAAATAAGTTGTCATATTGGAGTTGAAGACAGGCTCAGATGGGCTGAGTAATTGTGTGCTAGACACAGGCAGGATTTTTTTTTTTTTTTTTGGTGCTGGGGATTGAACTCGGGTCCTTGTGCTTGTGCAGCATGCGGCAAAAACACTGAGCTAAATCCCCAGGCCAGGATTTTTTTTCTTACATTCTTTATGTTATAGAAAGCTACTCCTCATCTTTGTAGATGGCTTAGTTCAAGCAGAGATTGGTGGGTAATATGAGATAAAATATTTGGCTTAATTTTAAAGGAGTTATATGTGTGTTTTAATGGCTTCACTGTTTTAAAACTTCACTGTTTTAAAACACTGTTTATGATCCTGGTCTGATCATAAACTTGTGGGCTCAAGAGTTGCTTCTATCTTACCCTCCTGAGTAGCCGGACCACATGGTACTCAGCAACCACTGTACATGGCAGCAGTGGAGATCAAACTCAGGAGTTTGTCCAGTTTGGACAAGTGCTCTACCACCAAATGACATCTCTAGCCCGATAACATTTTTTTTTCTGTAAATGATTTATTGCTTCATATCTACATAGAAAAAGGAGTACTTCCATTGAGAATGCACTAGATGATTACTCTATATGTTCTGTACACACGCATATATATTTTTGTTTGTTTTTATTTTTCACTTTTCAGTTTTATTTTCTATCTGAATATGTGCTTCGTATCAATGGGAATATGTGCTTGGTATTAATGACATAATATTTATATTATTTGAGCTTGTGTTGTAACACAAGGCTATTTAGTACTTGGAACTGGGTTACTTGTTTTAAATAAAACCTATTTGTCCTTTAGTCAACAACATTCACAATGAAATATTTATGTTGATATAATATATTTCTTTGAAGTTGTTTATTGATTTATAATTTGTCCTGGCCACAACATCTGGCAAATATTTAGCAATTTTAGGGAAAAAGAATCTATGAAAACAAGCATTATAATTGGATGAGTTCTCAATGTTCTCTACCTTTTCTTTTTTAAAAAAAAAATTTGTGATAAAATGTACCGGGACTGTTAATTGTGACTGTCAACTTGACTGGGTTAACAGACACCTAGGGAATTGATGAGTGTGGGGAACCACTTCTGATTATGGTCAAAGCCTGGGAGACATAAGTGCACCTGAGGACACTTAAGGGCACACTCCACTCTCAGGAGCATGCGCATAACGGGTCACAGTTATATAAGAATGACTTAACGTACTTAACCACGCATGTGCAGCATGGCCAAGGTCATGCAGCAGGTGTTTTGTCTCACCATGTGCCAGTAAACTGATAATGAACACTATACCTGCTGTGAACTAAAGAGCACTGTAGCTGTTTTTGCTGAAGAAATAAAGACACGCAGTTCTTCAGCTCTGGAGCTGCAGCTCCACCTCTCATGCTCTGATGCTGCCCTCATGTTGATGATTGATGCTCCATGTGTTGTTCTTATTGGAGAATTAATTAACTTACTCATGATGGGCTGATGTGCGAAGCCCTCTCTGTGTGTCCCTATGGAGGCATGGCCCTCACAGTGAGGCACACTTCTGAGTGTCTGAGTGTGACCTGGGATACTATATCCAGTTCTTGACCCACTCCTCTGTGATGCTGTCCCTTGTGCTCTGCTCCCTACTTTGCTCCATGATACCCTTCCACCATGATGTTCCTGCCTTGAAGCCAGCAAATCATGGAATGAGATCATGAACCAAAAGTAAGCCTTTCCTCCTTTCAGTAGCGGGTGCCAGGAATTTTGTCCCAACAGTGGGAAATCCCATCAATACATATCCACAACACAAAATCTAGTACTTCAACCATTTTTAATGGTTTGGTGGTTTTTAGGGCATTCATGTTGCTCTGGATCCCATTTCCACATCTTTCGCACTGCTGTAGTGTAGATTTCTGGTGCTAAGATGAAATCAGATCAAAAGATACGGAGTACTCAGGTCTGTGCATTGCATTGTGGGAGCTGCAAAATGCAGACCCTGTGATTCAGCAATTCACTAACATCTGGGAGGAGATTAAGAAATGCGAAAGAATCAAAGAGTAAGAAGGAAATAAACAGCAGCAGCATGCAAGGCCAGGTGACCTGACTTCGAGTTTGTTAGGATGGGACTTAGCATTTGAAGGGATGATGAAGAAGGAGGACCCTGTGGGGAGGGAATAGGGTGCAGAAGAAGAGGCCAGGGAAGGCAAGGCCTAGGGTTGGGGAGACAGAACAGGCCAAGGTCTCTACTGCGTTATGGTGAGTACGGCCAAGGAAGTTCGACTCCCTGGTTGCCGCATGATTAACTACTCTTCATTTTCACTTATCAAAGAAACAGAAAAAAATTTTGGTGAATTCAAAATGAGCGCTACTTTCTATACTTGTTATTCCAGAGAGGGGGCACAACTGACATCTTTCCCAAAGGGAAAGTCTCTATTTTTTCCTCATGCACAGAGAGAAATAAGTAGAAACTAAGAAAAGGAAACATAGAAAACTTCGAAGGCTCTATCAGTCTTTCTATATTGCTAGGCAGGGAAGTCTTTTATTTTAGTAGAGACACTATTGGGTCTTCAGTAGGCAGGACAGCCAAGTTGACCAGGGCTTGGACACCGGGGGAAGAGCTGAGGAAGCCAAGTGGGAGGAAAGTAAGTGTTGTAGAGAAGATGCAGAGAGAGGACTGGGGTCTGCAAAGGAGGAAGCCAGGTCCAAGAAACAGGCAGTGAGAGCAGGGAAGGGAGGGAGAGAGGCAGCCTCTGACTGTCCACTGTGGTTGAACATTCACTGTTTTGTGTCAGTGTGACTGAACTTCAGTATTTTACAACACACCTCACATCTTAGTGGTTTGGGGGTGTGGGATTCATGTTAGACACATGGCTTTCATATTTGGGTCTGTATAGAGGAGAGGAATACGGACAGAGGGAACCGAGAGCCAGAGAGCCTGCTGTGGCAGCCATCACAGCTGGGAAAGCCCCAGTGTTTCGGAGACACCATCATCGGAGGGGCTCCAGGATCTCCAAGGGGAGGAGAAGAAGGGAGTGGAGCCACAAAACCAAGGGTGAGGGTACCTCAGCGTGCACTTGGCCCTTCCTGTGTGTTCCTGGAGAATGCTTGGTAGTACTCAATGACTGCTCAGGCAAAGCTACTGCAGCCTGGGTCTTGCTCTTTTCGCTGATAGCTGGTTCCCTGCACTCACCAGCAAAAGTCAGTTAGAAACAGACGCTCTTGGGGGTGACTGGTGCTTTCATTATTTATCGTGTGGTTTCGCTATCTATGCTATCCCCTACCCTTTCTCTTTTCACAGATCTCAATATTCAAAAATCGATGTGCCATGTAGCCGTTTACACAGTGGTCAGTTTTGTGATTTCCCCTGTGCAGAGAAAGGCTCCCTGGTGGGTCTGAAAGGAATTCTGCCCTTGTGTCTGCTTCCTGTCCTCCCAGAAGTCTCTCCAGGGCAGCCCCAGACTTCTCTGGTGAGCAAGTCTTGAGTCTGACCTTTCCTTCACTGGCCCTGTAGCCCCAGGGACAGCTCTATAGATGAGCTGCTCACACACCTTTGATGCCACCATGGGACACCTCTGACCTTTCTGCAGCAAAGATCTAAATGATAGACTCTTCCCCCCACACACACATGCCCCAATCTGAGAACTAACTGTTGATTCAGGTTGGAAATGGGAATGACAAGTGGACGAGAATAGAGGTAAGGTTACTCAAGGTTCCTGGCTCAAGATTCAAAGGAAACTATTGAGCCAGGCTACTATTTCCATTTTAGAATTCTTTTGCCTAGGAGGAGGGCCAGGAGGGCCAAGAGGAGTGAAAGGAGAGAATGCTGCAGCAGTGTCGTGACCCTCACGGGGGAGCCTGGGAGGAGCCCCCGCTCCTCAGCCCACGCCCCCACCTAGGATGATGTATTCTGCGGAGAACAGTAGTCATGTGACGAGGAGCACTTGGGCTTTCTTTAGAACCTGGCTCTTCCCTTTTTTCTTCCTGTCAGTCTCCAGCACTATTTGGACATCCTGACTGCTTTGAAATGGGACTCTGGATTTGGACCAGCTAAGCAAAAACTAGGTGGGCAGGTTCAGGTGTGGGGCTTGAGGACTCAGGAATGACAGTCCCTACTCTGCATGGATATCCAGCAAATCTATGGATTCCTGCTGTCCGTCTGCTGATTAATCTAGCCAAGGAAAGATACAGAGTCAAAGGATATGCTGGCTTCCAGTTAACCTTCTGACTATTAGTTTTCCATTAACCTCCTTGCTTGATTTTCTGAGAGGAAGCAAAGCATAAAGCCTTTTGTCACTCTTCTAGCATGCCTATATCCTTCAGGGATTTGGGGTCCCGGACAGGAACCCCACTTCAGGGAAAGAAACACCTGATTCGGTAGGGGGATGTTGTCTGAATCCTTTATTTGAGTGACCAGGTGACCCTGTGCCTTTCCCCTCCAGCGCTGGAGACTAAACCTAGGGCACTGGGTATGCTAGTCAAGGGCTCGACTGCCTTCCTTCTTTGGTCCTGCATTCACACTTGTAAAATAGAAACCAAGCTGTGTACCTCACAGAGCTACTGTGAGGAGCGTGTCTGATCCTGCAAAGCATTTGGCGGCTGCAAACCTGGAACAAGACAATTTCTTCTGCCAAGGATTGGAGCTCAGACTGCAAGGCCCATCTGGGAAGTTCATCTTCAGCTTCCCTTTTTGAAAATCTGCTCCTGCTCTTTGTCTTTTCCTGCCCACCCAGGGCACCATGTGTCTGCATGTCTTGCCTCCTGCCTGCCTCCTGAGAGGGCCTATCAGCATCATTCCTATGGCACAGTACAACAGAAAGAGAGGGCCTCCGTCCTCAGCCGGGCTCTCTTCTGGAGAAGATGTAGAATTGCTGCATGACTGAGGGATGTTTTCCTACAGCATTCTTTTTACTCTGTGATAAATCATTTTAGATGTTTCTGTATTTGAGAACACTTGGACATAACACAAAGTAAAATGCAGCACTCATTAGAATTCTGAAAGATAAAAGTGAAGGGGTGTTGAAGAAACATTTCCACTGAAGACATACAGATATTTCAAACCATTTCCCCAAGCTCAGAAGATGTATAATTTGGAGTTTCGCCACCTCCACATACCCTTTGGGGTTACAATCAGCCCTGCAGCGAACCACTTGTTGGTTACAAGAAACAACATATGAATTGAAAGGAGAAAGAAGTGAGTCCACCAAGGACAGTTGTTCTGTAGGCCTCCCACAGGCATCGCGGGCTCCAGACAGCCCACTGCGCAGAGCACCAGTGGCCGCATGGCTGTGAGCAGAGTGCATGGCGACGTGACCACAGCTCTGCCGGTGCCGCAGTGCTCAGAGGCTGTGACAGGGCAGCGTGGATGGCCAGATTCCATCCCAAGGCGGGGAGGTACTCGTGGATAGGCACAGCAGTAGCAGTCAGTCAGGAGCCATGAACGTGCAGACAAAAAGGTTGGATGTGCTGCGCGCTACAGGACATTTCTGTTGTAGTTTCTGGACATGTCACAAGGATTGAGCTGGCAGTAACAAGCTCAGATAGATGTGGGGAATAAGTAGGATTTTCTGACTTGGAAATTATGGCTAGGCCTCCACGATGGTTGATGGCTGTGACCTTGAAATCGTACTCATCATTTTGTGGTTTATTCTCCTGTCTAAGGAGGGACCCATGAGCTCACCACAGGCCTTACACAGGTGGAGTGCTTCTGGGCTGAGCTGGGATTCAAGCAGGAAACAGAAGCATTGGTGAGAATTCTCCTGGAAAATCCCTCCGCTCACCATCCATGTGATTCCCACTCTGATGTCTCACAAGCAAACGTCCATTCCACAAATGATCAAGGAGCATCTGATCTGAATGTGCTGCCACTTCTAGGAGGGACAGAACACAATACGTGGCCCTGAGAAACCTCCCAGTTAGAGACCAGCAGACACTCAGGTGTTTAGTGATATATAACACAGGTGGAACCGGAAGATCACAGAACCACGAAGCCCTTCTGGAGGTGGCACTGGGGCTCTGTCTTGCTAAGATTTATTGTCAGATGTGTCTGAGCCTAAGAGAAACTCAGACTCCATGGTGGCTGGGGAAGTGAAAGAGGAAAGAGCTAATCTAAGATTCACTGAGAAGGAAGCATCTCATCAATACAATGACTTAGTGACAAGTCACACACAGGGAAGGAAGCCTGGGAGGCCGGGGAGTCAAAGCCAGGGAAACGGGAGACAGCCATGACTGTGGTCAGCAGCAAAGATGGCCGTGCGTTCTGAGTGGGAAGACGAAGACGATGAGTTTTGACACATTGAGTTGGAAGCAATGAGACAAACAACAGAAATACCCAGGAGATACCTTAAGGGGAACTGGGATTACAGGGCTGGTGCTGGGGAGGGCAGGGGAAAGCCGTGGGAGAGAGGAAGAAGGTCTGGTTTCTCGGGTGACCGGGGAGCCACAGAGTCAGCTTTCACTCTTCTGTTTTCTCTGGGCCCTTTCTTTCATGGGCTTTCTTTGGTAATTTATAAAACTGTTTTGTGGGGAGAAAAAAGTCTCACAGCAGAAACATTAATAAAGTTTGATTCCACATTTGCACAAGTAGTTGAGTGTTAAATAGTATCCATTTCTGGAAAATTGAAGGGAAAGGGTGTTAAGCACAAGGAGGGCAGGAATGGCTAGAACCCCTGGCTGGTCTACCAAGCACAGATTCGTGGAGGCAGCTACAGGACGCCTGCACTGGGCTCAGATGCTCTAAGGGCTCTTAGGCGGACAGGAAAGAGAGGAGGTCAATGCAGACAGAGGAACAGTGAGGGGCAATCTTTGAAGAAAGGACAGCTTGGTACGGCTGTAGAATAAAGAGAGTGGGGGAACATGCCACATATCAGAAAGTAATTGTATAGCAAATGACTCTAACCAAGGTGAAATCCGGAATGCTTAACAACGGTAGTGGTAAGGAAATTGACCAAACAGAATGATGGTGGCCCAATCAGAAGGACAGTGGTTGTGGAAAACCAAGGGATCTCTCCCAGACCCTGCAGGGAAGATCCAGGCCCTTAAGGTGGACCCTGTCCACTTCTAATATTTTGGTAGAGTATGAACAGATGGTTTGTGCTGCTGTGTATATATCTGGATTTCACAAGAGATTTGTTTATTTGTTTAATGGAGGTAACACATTCTCATTTTTAGAAAAAAACAAAAACCCTTTTTGGGTCAAATGAACATGGGTGGGTGGGATGGGAACTGGTACTCCTTGGACCTTCACTGTGCCCAGCAGCAGTCTGGATAGATCTTCCAGACATGTGAGAATGCAAATCTACACCTAAGATTCTACGTACTCCTCTTTTTCTGCAGCACACCTACTACTGCACTATATGGCTATAATGCAATTTACTTAACTGTACACTGTTGATGGCAGTCTAAGGTGCTCCTAATTCTCACTACTGCATTGATGTTGTGTCCATGTTTATACATACATGCTTTTCTAAATTCATCATGTGACTATATCCATACAATAAATTCCTACCAAGTGGATTGCCCTATGTGTTAGTCAGCTTTTGGTCACTGTCACAAAATACCTGATAAAATCAGCTTAGAGGAGGAAAGAATTATTTCGGTGCTTTCAGATGTTCTAGTCCATATGAGCTGGCTGTGTTCTTTCATGGCTGTGTGAGGTAGGAACATGGCAGAAGGATGTGGTACAAGAAAGCTGCTCAGCTCATGGCAGCCAGGAGGCAGAGGAGAAGCAGGCAGAGCTGGGCAGGAAGGGCAGGGAACCAGGTATAGCCCCAGAGGAAGGTCATGAAAGGAGGGCTTTCACGTATCATTTACTGCAGCTTACTAAACCACACCCCCACGACTTCTTCATCCAAGCCCAGGCTCCTGTTTCCACTGTCCTAATAATGACGTTGAGTGATGATCTCACCAGTAGGTTTATTCTTTAGTGAAGTGACAGCCCTCACAATCCAGCCACTTCCCCAAAGCCTTCAGCAAAACAAGCCTGTTGAGAAATATGTCACATCCAAAACATGACACCCAGGAAAGTGTATGGAAGTTGTGCATTTTGATATTTCTAGTTAAACTCCAAAGTCTGGTACAAACTTAACACTCATACCAATAATTACGATAGCTAATGAATTTCCACACATCTTATTCCTGAGAGTCATGGAGAGATTGTTAGAGAAGATCTCTGTCACTGCAGAGATTTTGATTGTTAGGTCTGAGGTGAGCTCATATGAGTGCTGTTTCTTTGTTTGAGTTTCACATGGTAAATTGACTTTGGGGAGGTGAGGGTGGAATGTAGTTTTCACAAATCTAACACAAGTAGATTTTTGTGACCAGCACAACGGATACAAAAGGGTTCCATCAACACCCAAAGACACTTTCTGCTACCAGTTTATAGTCACACCCTTCCCCCCTCACACCATGGGTAAACACTGGTATTTTCTTTGTCACGTTTTCTTTCTTTCCATGTCTGAATTGTATACCAGAGCTTTTGAACCTGGCTTCTTTCATTTCGAATAATGTGTTCCAGATTCATGCAATTCATTACCTATGTGAATAGTCCATTCCTTTGGTGATGGTTATCAAATTGAGAATGGAGTCCCCCATGGGAACCCTAGCAGATCTGGGGACAGCTAGCCACGTATACAAAGCCATTTGCCGGTGCACGGTCTCAAAAGCCCAGTCCAGTGAAAGGGGGTGCTATGACTTTAGGACAACTTATGCCTAAACTAAAGTCACTCACCCATCAGTGCTTGCCTGCTCTTGGTGAAGAAACGTGTCAGTGGGATTTCTTTCCAGACTCCTCAGGCAGTTTTTCTCTCCCATTAAGACTCCAGCCTTTCTTGGGTTCCTCAGACAAACCAGAGTCCATCTTGACCTGTGAATGTGTTTCCTGCAGTATAATCCTATTCTTTGTAAATCTCAAATAACTCTTTTTTAAAATTGAGGTTTGTCTCAAATTTTTTGCTTGACACTGACACTTTTATTACCGAGTAGTATTCTGTGGTGTGACGTTTCACCAGTTCACCCGCTGACGGGCCTCTGCATGGCTTCTGGGTTTGGGCAACAGCAATCTGCCTTCTACATGAGCCCACCAAATGGTTCTGATACAGATGGTCCTTAGGTCACACCAGGAGAAGGAACACCTTACATTCTCCTTAAAAGTGGGTATTATCAATCTATTTTACTTTTGCTGATCTATTAAGTGGGAATGGTGTCTTCTTATCAGATTTACATAGCCCCGACTATCTGGGAAGTTGAAAAAATCTCAAAATCTTTATTAGCTATTTGTAATTTTTCTGTATGTTAACCAATTATATCCTTTGCTTTCTCATTTTTTTAGTTGTTTTTACTTTTCATATTGACTTTAAGGAGTCTTTTCTGTTAAGGATTTGAGTCCTTTTTTGTAAGTACTTTTTTCATCACCTGCTGTTTTCTACTGTCCTATCTGATCTATTGGGGAATAAGTAGCAAGGCTGACACTAACCAAACTCCTTCATATCCCACAACTGTGGCCCTTGGTGAGATTCTCATGAAGGATGGAGAATAGCAGTGTCTTTGTGGCTGGTCAAATTGACCATTTTGAAACACACCATATCCTGCCATTGGTTTATTATCTACTTTCTCTTCCTTGACTGAAAACCTCTTCAATGATGAACTAAACCTGAAAAGCACAAGCTACTTTTGGTTGTATTAGTTTTGGTTCTCTGTGTTACACAGTCTTGTCTTTTTTATTTTTACAGCTGTTTTCCTGTGGTGGGCGTAGCTGAAGATTTTTTCCCATGTAACCTGAAAATTAAGAGACATTACAATAAAATTCTCCCAGGTATAGCCTCATAGTAGATTTGAAGGCTTACCCTACCACTGAGTCTGACTTTTTCTAGTTGGCTGTTAAAATAACCTTCAACTTGGGTGACCTGATAATAACAGCGAAGCCACAGACCTCGTTTATCAGCCTGTTCTTTTCTTTTGTGGTGCTGGGAATCACCCCAGGGCTTCACACCTGCTGGTGCTCTTCCACCTGGCCACAGTGTCAGCCCTTCAGTGTGTTTTCAATTAAGGGAAATGTCCTGCCTTGAGAAGTAACTATTCTTGCAGAATTTTTACTCATTTGGCTGGCATTTTTTCTAAAGTGCTTAGAATATTTTCCTGTCTTGTAGAGGATGTAGAGCACAGTTTAACTGTTTTCTAAGATGGGAGATGTTCCTCAGCACCTATGTGTTCTCACAGGGCATTGATGTAACTGTGTCCCCCCTGGCAGCCAGTTCACCTTCCAGCAGCCACACCACCGCCAGGGGCACATGTACCCTTGAGGCTCCTTGTGGGAACAAGGTCCCTCCTCTGCTCTTCCCCCTGCGCCTCAGCTGCTGCCCCCAGAGCTTCCTGCTGCAGGGATGCCATGGTTCACTGTGGTTCACAGCTGCCTCTCCCTGGCCAGTTCCGTGGCTCCAGCCCCACAGCCCAGAAACCCTGGGAGCAGGCAGTGGGGAGATTATATCCCTATCCCTACACTGACTTGACTGTTCTGTCTCAGTGGCTTCTGCTCTTTAGGAAAAGATAGAATTGTCCATTTATTGCTGGATTTGCTCAAAAAATATGTATTCTGAATGGTGTCCCAGGCAGTAGGCTCTGGGAGTACAGTGGAGGTTGGATCTGGCCACAGTAATCTAGTGAATAACAGTACCCTAAATTAATGCCAATGTCCTTCGATACTGTCCTAATGGCAAATCAGATCCCTCCTCTGGCCTTGCAGAGGAAAGCACTAGTGCTCTATCCTCTCCCAGAAAACATTCCCAGCCTCCCTCACTCCCACTTTCCAGATTCCCATCTTCTACTTACGAAGGTGGGCAAAGGAACTGGTCCTAGGAGATTCAGTTTTCACCCAATATTCCTGGGCCCTGGACTAGACCAGCAGCTTGGGGAGCATTTTCAGCTGTGAGCTCATTTTATTTGTATGGCCAAGTGGTTTTCATATGTTTAAAGAAAACAGTGGCTCTAGAATTGTTTTCAGTTTTCTGTGACTTATAAACACTGAAGTTGTGCTAGAGAGCTCATTGACTCTTATGGGTTGATCTGGGAGCAAAGCCATTATTTATACCACTGTATCTAAGAGAAGATGTTCAGCCTTCTAAATACTTGGCTCTAGGTGGAACACCCCATACTAGGTTATCGGATAATGTTTAGAATGAACTTTACTATAATAAAATAGTACATTGAGGAGCCATGAAAGTATTAGAATGGTTGTTTGATTAGTAACTTATCTTTGACTATTCTGACGTTCTACTCTTGTGAATTCCTCTGTCTAATACTTTAAAATAGTTTTGTGTAGTTCCTTACTTACATCTGTCTTTCTTTTCCCCTCTAGAATCAGAGTTTCCATCTCTACCAGATTTCTTTCTTTTTTAAATTATCTTCTGTTAGTTTATGGCTAATAAGCAAGAATATCATGCTTGTCAGACTGCTTGGAAAGAAGGAGCAAACAGACTCTGAGGAAAGGGGAGGCTCGGTTACGAGCAGTTACCACACTGGATTATGTCTATTTCTGTCTTCAGAGCTCTTATTTACTCCTGAACTTGCAACCAAATTTCAGATAGTTGAAATCACTGCCTAAAGGCTCCTTGAAGGTTTTATTTTGTAGATGATCCTAATTCATTTTCTTAAGTTTCCTCCACATATTTGTCATGGGTCTCTGTGTGATACTACAGTGGTACCTTGGTTCAATAACTTAATTCTTTCCACAATTCTGGTTGCAAACCAAATTGATGAGAATCTAATCAAATTTCCCCATGAGGTCAACATTGAACCTAGCCATTGAATTTAATTTGGTTTTGCATTTTTGGGGTTTTCCCTTTTAATAGAGAGATTAACTTCAGGAGCTGCTGATTATTTTCTACCTGGAGATGGAGAGAAGCACTCTTTCTCTGTGGACTATGAGGATGTGAGGCTGTCCCGAATACATTTGCCTCATGTTATTCTCCGATCACACGATCTTCTCTTTTGGGTGGAACTGTACATTCCCTTTAAGGAAGGATTCCTATTCCCGGTGCCTGGCACACTCAGCCCTTGACAAACTTTTATTCAATTGAACTAAAAACAAGCATCTCTTAAGTATTTACGCTTGAGAATGCGGGCTCCTTCCGAAGGTGGAAATATGCTCAGACTCCTGAAGGATGTGTCAGGATGGTAATGAGAGGCTTGCTCTGTAGAAGCCAGGGCACCATGCTACTATCTATATAATAAAATGATCCCTAAAGCAGTTCACTTTTTTGACTTTGGCTGGGATTCCCTATAAACTTTTCTCTTCCTGACAAAGGAAGCTAAGTGGCATTTAAAGAGGGCCACAGGTCCCAGACTGTAAGGACGAAGGTCATCCACCAGGGCCCTGTGTTAGAGGAGCCGATGGTCTTGTGGTGTGCCTGGAATAGCATCACCTCAGGGCTGACACCTGGTGGGCCCATGCAGGGCGACTGGCTTGATGGACCTTGATGGACCTTGATGGACAAATGCAAATTGTCAGGCAGATGAACCTTGTCAGTTTGGCGATTCCTGAAGAGTTGTTCAATGTTTTTATTGATGTTGTTAGTGAGAAACTTTGGAGGGTTTACAAGGAATGAAAGGAATCACAGGAGAGATTGTTATCTGGTTCCTTACTGACTGAGAACAAACTTTGTCTAAAGAGAAACTGGTTTTTGAGTTATGTGGGAGCAAAACCTGGTTTCTTCACTTCAATAAAGCACTTAAATGGAACTACAATACTAATTAAAAGTCATCTTACTCACTGACCATCCACCCACATGTCCATTCACTAACCCACCTATGTATTGACTCATCTACCCATCCATCCATCCATCCATCCATCTATACATACATTTATCTATTCACTTATTGCCATTTAATGCACTTTTGTTTAATAACAAATGCCAAGCATACTCCTCAATGCTTGGAATATAAACACAAACAAAAACAATGTGACCCATCTCTGTTCTCATGGAGGTCAATTCAGATAGAGAAGGTGATACAAAGAACAGAATTGACTCTACCCAGTAAATCAAGTATTGCATCACGACCGCACAGAGGAGTAGAGCTCCTCCGACTCAACCTCAAAATCTCATGATTATGAGAGGTTAACTATGTCTCAGTGTCCCCTGGACTTGGGTCAAAGCTCTCCCTCTCCCACATATCTCCCTGCTAGAAGGAAGTCACATGATCATTTCCCATAACAGATTTGCCAGTGTCTAACCACCTACACCCAGGACATCTTTGATGTGAGGATAAAGGGTTAAATTCAAAGTAACTTTTAAATTGCAATTTATGTTGCTCTTGGACAAGGCAGCAGTAGGCACACACATACACACTGCAGGGTGTCATGGTTCTGGAAAGCAGGTGTGGCAATTTCAGTGGAAAAAAGACAAATATTCTTGATAGTAGAAAGAGTCTGTCCCCCAGGTTACAGCAGAGGACTCACAGAGCAGTTTTCTTTTGAAGACTGCATGAGATACATGACTTTCCAGAACACTTCCGAGGTTTGGCAGTGTAGAAGGAGCAGCACTATCGTAAGTCCACCCTGCCGGGACAGGACAGCAAGCTCGTTTCTGAAGTCCCACTGAAAGGGACCAGCTTCTTACTGACCCCCTGCCTTACAGCTGTGTTCTGTGTTGGAGCCCAGAGGATGGTCTTGCAGCGAAGAAGGGGTGGGGGCTTTCAGTGACACGGAAAAACATTAATTATACAATTTTCAGAGACAAAAGCTGATTATAAACGTAGTATATGCCATGTGGTCTTAATTACTGAAGTTTCATAGTAATCTTGAAATCAGATATGTGAGTCCTCCAACTTATTTTTATTTATTTGCTAAAACATGTCAAATGTTACCTGTTTACCAGTATTATGATATCTCTCCCCTTATATTTCATTATGTATTGTCATCACTTAAGAACACTGAATGGGATTCCTTACTGCCCTTTAATTCTTAGTTGCTTTTCATCTAGGAACAGTTATCTTTGAATCTCCTTGTTTCACACTCATTAAAATGCCCTTCACTCTTGGCGAATAGACAGCCTGATGAAACAAAGGGGCTGTTATCCAAGATGCCTGTTCTCACCTCTGCTGGTCACACATGGTTGCAAAGGCTCTACCCCAGATACCCTAGAAGAATGTGGCTCCTGATAATATCACCATAACAAAATAACAGGGCCATCTTGTGTTTCATGACATTTTTTTACTTGCATGGAATTTAATGCATTAAAATTTTGGAAATCAGACCTGGCTTTGAAGGAAAAGAACAAGGGCAATGAGTGTTTTCAGAAAGGAGACTATCCCCAGGCCATGAAGCACTACACAGAAGCCATTACACGGAGCCCACGAGATGCCAAGCTGTACAGCGATTGAGCTGCCTGCTAACTACTGGAGTTCCAGCTGGCGCTCAAGGACTGCGAAGAATGTATCCAGCTGGAGCCGACCTTCATCAAGGGTTATACCCGGAAAGCCGCTGCCCTGGAAGCCATGAAGGACTACGCAAAGGCCATGGATGTGTACCAGAAAGCACTGGACCTGGATTCCAGCTGTAAGGAGGCTGCAGCTGGATACGAGCGCTGTATGATGGCTCAGTACAACACACACGACAGCCCTGAGGATGTGAAGCGACGGGCCGTGGCTGACCCCGGCGTGCAGCAGGTAATGAGTGACCCAGCCATGCGACTCCTCCTGGAGCAGAGGCAGAAGGACCCCCAGGCGGTCAGCGAACACTTAACTCGTAATGGTGCAGAAGATCCAGAAGCTGATGGACGTGGCTCTGATCGCAATTCGCAATTCGCTGACGACTCATCTCTTCCTGTGAAAAGACGCTGGGATGGGGGCAAGCAGCGCCGCAGAGGGAGGGGGAGAAAGAACAGCTCGTCGGTGTTTATACAGGCCGACCTGGAGGACACAGACTGACGCCGCCGCCGCCGCCGCGGGTCCTCCCAGCACACGCGTGGTCTCTTCACTGCCGCCCTCGGGTTTCGTGCCTCCCTCCCCTGCGCCCCAGTCGCTGCCTCGGCTGCTCCCCATAGTTGGTTATTTTTCTCTGGGGCAGTGGGCGATAGGAGGGGGAGCGGGTGTTCTTCCCAGCCCGGGGTCCCAGCTCTCTTCATCTTGGTATCTCCACGGCCCCGTCTCCGGAAAAAAAGAAAAAAAAATGGAAATCAAATCAGTTTTACCTCCAAGTTGCTTCGTTGTCTTAAGCACCTTCTCTCAGTGAGCAATTCGCTGTCCTTATCAGGATTAGACTTCCTTTGTATCCTGGCTCTCTGATAATCAGCAACAGAAAAGTAGACAAAGATATCAAATAAATGAGAAATGCTGCTTCATGTGATGGTGGCTTTAGAAAAAAGCCATACTACAATTAATTGCAAAGTCTATTTCCAGTGTCACATAAGTCATGTAAGACAAACACATAGAAATAGATTCCTTTAAAAATGTGAAGAAAACCCACATATCCAAAATTAAGAATGATCAGAAGTCTGCTGAATCATGTTGTGGATAAAAAGGACTGGGGAAATTTCTCAACATGTTAATACGCTTTAGAGGTTAAAAGACAGTTGAGAAAAAGGAAACAAAAAGGAGAGAGAGAGGAAGAAAAACCCAGCAGATGTGCATTGGGGAAGTTCATTTTCAAAGCGTGCAAGGTGCTCTTCTGAGTGTCACGGATCTGGAAGACTGGTCACAACGTTCTAGGGAAATCGGCCTCTGCATGTGGGAGGCCTTCCTCGGTGGGAATGTCCCAAGGTGTGCACTTCTTCAAAACTGCAAGGCAGCAATTACCGACCCAGTCACATAATCCTTCTGTATGTTCATGAGAACACATATGCTGTGCACGGTGATTGCTTTCATCACGAGAGGTTGGCACGCATGCATGACACATCTTAAATCTTTGCTTCCCCTTGCCTTCCCTTTCTTGTCCCTTCTATCTCTAGCCCCATTTGCACTATCGAGGATCTAATTCCCTGTTTATTTTTATCTATCTTTTATTTTGCTCTTTAAATCATATGTTTGTTGCAATTCTCATAGAAGAAAAGCCATGAAATATTTGTGATTGTTTGTCTGATTTATGGTCTTAAGGTATGTCCTTTTTCATACAAATGACTCAAATTTCTTTCTTCATGGCAGATCAGTATTCCACTGTGTGTAAATACCATATTTTCTTTGTCTACTCATTTGTTCATGGACACTAGGCCACTTGCAAGATTTAGCTATTATGAATGGTGCTGCTATAAACATGGGTATGCATGGATCATTGTAATATGATGTCTTTAACCCATTTGAGATGATATCTAGAAGGGAAATAGCTGAGTTGAATGAACTTTCTATTTCTAGTTTCTGAGGGATCTCCAAACTGATTTCTATAGTGGTTTATATTCCCACCAACAATGTAGAAGGGTTCCTTTTCCCTTGCAGCCTTACCAACATCTCTTATTATTTGATTCTTCATGATAGCGACTCTCTCTGCAGTGAGAAAGAATCTCAGTGTTGTTTTAATTTGCATTTCTCTCATGGCCAATGGTGTTGAACATTTTTTCATATAATGATTGGCCATTTATACTTCTTCTGACAAATGTCCATTCATTGCATGTGCCCATCTTTTTAATTGGTTCTTTTACTTTCGGGAAGTTAAATCATTTAAATTTTTAATATATTCTAGATAATTAGTCCTCTGTCCAATGGTGTAATTACTTTCCTACGCTGCAGTTTGTCTCTTCACTCTATTGGTTGTTTCTTCTGCTGTGAGGAAATTTTGTAATTGGATAAAATTCCATTTGTTGATTCTTGATGTTATTATCTCTTGTTCAACTGGGGTTTACTAAGAACATCTATACCTGTGCCTGTGTCATCAAGAGTTTTACCTGTCTTATCTGCCAGCAGATTAGGTGTTTCTGTTTTAATACCCAGTCCTTTGATGCATTTTTATTTTATCTTAGCCCTTGGTGAGAGATATTAAGTCTGGATTCAATCTTCCTCCCTTTTATAGCAGGTTTTCCTAGGACCATTTGTTAAAGAGGTTATCTTTCCTCCAGTATATATTTCCTGCCCCTCTGCCAAATATCAGAGGACTGAACATGCTTGGGGTTGTTTCTGCATTCTCTATTCTGTTCCACTGATCCAGACACCTGTTTTTGTGCCCATACCATCCTGGTCTTTTCATGGTAGATTTGTAAATCAAGTTGGAATCTGAGACTGTGAGGCCTCCAGTTTTGTCTTGTTGTCCAGGATTGCTTCTGCTATTGTGGGTCTCCTCAAAACTTTAGGGTTTTTTCTAGTTCTGTGAGGAATGCTATTGGTATTCTGATTGAGATTGCATTAAATCTGTGTATCAGTTTTGGTGGTATGGCCACTTTGATAACAGTCATTCTGCCTATGCAGGAACAGGAGATATCTTTCCATTTTCTGATGCCCTCTTAGATCTCCTTTTCCATAGCTCTGTAGCATTCATTAGAGGAGTCTCGCATTCTTGATTATGTTAATTCTTAAAGCTCTATTTTCTCCTTGAGGTTACTGTAAATGGTATTGTTTTGGTAGTTTCCTTCTCAATGGGTTCTTTGTTGGTGTACAGGAATGCTATTTATTTTTGTATATTGATTTTTGTATCCTGCTACATTGCTGAATTTGTTTACTGGTTCTAAGAGTCTCTTGTCAGAAATTCTTTTTGTCTCCTCTGTGTATAGAAACCTGTTATCTGTGAATAAGGATAGTTTGATTTCTTTCCCATATGTATCCTTTTTATTTCTTCCTTTTGGTTGATTGTTCTGGCTAAAATTTTGAGTACTATGTTAAACAGAAGTGATGATTGTGGACATACTTGTCTTGTTCTTGATTTTAGAAGAAAAGCTTTCAGTTTCCCCCATGTTATATGATATTGGCATTAGGTTTACCACAAATGGATTTTATCAGATTGAGATAAGGCCCTCCTATGCCTATTTTCTTCAGAGTTTTTGTCATGAGTGGGTGTTGGATTTTGTCAAAGGCCCTTTCTAGATGTATTGAGATGATCATGTTTTTTGTCCTTGCTTCTGTTTATGTGATGTTTTACATTTATTGACTTGCATTTGTTAAGCCACTTGTGCATCCCCAAGATGAAGCCTATTTGGTCATGATGTATATGTTTGAGGATTTATTGCATTCTGTTTATCACTATCTTTTTGAGGATTTTTGCATTATATTCATTAAAGAGATAGGTGTGTAGTTGTTTGTTTTTTTTTAATTGAGTCCTTTTGTGGTTTTGGAATCAAGTTAATGTTGGTTTCAAGTTAATGCTGGAGTGAGTTTGGCAGTACTCCTCTTTCTATTTCATAAAAGAGTTTGAGACATTATTGGCATTATTTCTTTCAGAATATTCAGTTGTAAATACATTTATTGGTCATGGTGTTTTCTTAGCTGGCACATTTTTTTATTACTATCTGGATTTCCTTGCCTGTTATTGGATTGTTCAACATTTTTATATCTTTTTGGTTCAATTTTGGTAATTCATGTGTGTCTAGCTATTTGTCATTTCATCTAGATTCTCCAACTTATTGGAGTACAAGTTTTTGCAGTAGTTACTAATCTGGATTTCAGTGGTATCCACTATGATTTTGCATTTTTCATTTTTAGTTGCATCAATACGGGCCTTTTCTTTCATTCTTATTATAAGATTGGCTAAGTGTTTGTCTATTTTGTTTATTCTTTCAAAGAACTAGCTGTGCAATTCATCGAGTCTTTGTCTTTTATTGGTTCTAATTTCATTAATTTCTGCTCTGATCTTTATCATTTCCTTCTTTGTACAAGATTTGGATTTGGACTGTTCTTATTTTTCTAGAACCTTGAAGTGCATCATTATATTATTTATTTGTGCTCACTCTGTTTTTCTGATGTGGAAATCCACAGCAATAGACTTCTCCCTTAGGACTTCTCTCACCGTGTCCCATAGATCCTGGTATGTTTTACAGGCATTATCATTTGATTCTAAGAACTGTTTAATTTCCTGCTTGATTTAATCTGACCCATTGATTATTCAAGAGCATATTATTTCATCTACATCTGATTGCAAAATTTCAGTAGTCTCTTGTTATTGATTTGTAGTTTCATTGAACTTTGATCTGATAATATATGTGGGATAATTTTAGTTCTTTTTTATTTGTTGAAGCATGCTTTATGGGTTTCCATATGGTCTATTTTGGAGAAAGTGCCATTTACTGCTGAGAAGAATGCATATTCTGATGTAAGCTAGGACACTGTAGATATCTATTAAGCCCTTTTCTTCAAGGGTGTGTTCAACTCTTGAGAATTCTTTGATTTTTTTTTTTGCACAGTTGATGTATTTATGAAAGTGAAGTACTGAAGACTTCTACTATGATTGTGCTGATGTTTACCTGATATTTTATGTTCAGTGGTATTTGTTTTATGAAGTTGAGTGTGCTGGAATTTGGTACATATATATTTACAATTGTAAACTTTTCCTGTTGAATTATTCTCTTAACCAATATGTAGTGACTTTTTAATCAGTTTTGGCTTGAAGTCTACCTTATCTAAAAATAGGATAATTATTCCTGCTTCCTTTTGAACTCCCATTGTATGGAATATTGTTTTCCATCCTTTAATTTTTAAGTCGTGAATTTTTGGGATTAAATGTAACTCTTATGTGCAACATAATGTTGAGTTTTGTTTTTTGGTCTAATCTGTCAATTCATGTCTTTAAATTGGGTAGTTGAAAACACTTACTTTGAGAATTATTACTGAAAGATATTGACTTATTCCTGTCATTGTATTTTCTGTTGCTGATTTCTTTATTTTTCCTTTTTGCTTTAACTGCTCTCCACACTTGATGTATTTTTTCCATTAGATTTTTTTCACATTGTTGATTTCATTATCTATGCTTAGGATATTCTTGAGAAGCTTTTGATAGGATGGATTGACAGTCGTGAATTTTTTAAGGTGTTCTTTGTTGTGGAAGGTTCTTGTTTCTCCAGCAGTTTTTGAAAGATACTTTTGTAGGATATGTTAGTCTGGGTTGAAAATTGTTTTCTTTTAAGGCTTGAAATACTTCACTCAAGTTCTCCTGGCCTTTAGGGCTTGTGTTGAGACCCCTGCTATAATTCTAATGGGTTTATCTTCATGAATGACTTGTTGCTTTTTATCTAATAGCTTGTAAGATTCTGTCCTTGTGCTGGACTACTTGGATTTTGACTATGATGCCTCATGGAGAGGTTCTTTTCTGGTCTTGGTTATTTGAAGTTCTATGTGCCTTGCTCACCTGTTTGCTGAATTCTTTCCCCATACTTAGAAAGCGTTCCACTGTAATTTTTGGAAACAGATTTTTTATATCATTTGTGCTATTTTCTGTCTTTACTGTAACTCTAATTAATTTTAGCTTAGTTTTCTTTGTATCATCCAGCAGTTGTTGGATCAACTTTCCTTGCTCTTTTTAAAATACCTCTGAATATATGGTCACGCAGATAAGCTCTTTCTCAGTTTTGACACTCATCCCTTATATTGGTCACTGCTCCTGCCCATAATTTCAATAGAATTTTGTTTTATCTCCTAGATTTCTGTTTGGTACCTTTTCATGAGCTCTAATTATTCACTAGATCAGTCATTTGTGTTTTGATTCATTTTGATTAGCTCGACTAGTTTTTTTTATTTGTATCTTCTTTAAGCTTGCTGGTCAGTTTTTTAAAAATTAAGTGCATTTTCTCTTTAGTTATATTATCTTGAGTTTGCTGAGTTTCTTTTATCATTTCATAAAACTGCATTGTTGGTGTTTGATTTCCTTGGATCTGCTTTTGTGGAGTTGTGAGTTTTGGGAGATATTTTGTGCCTCATTTTCTCATGTTCCTTTTTCTGTTGTGTGTGTGCTGGGGGTTGAAGAACGAGTAGAGCATAAAGACTCTATTGCCAGTATGGAGATCTTTTTAATAAATGTCTGCTTTCCCGTATTGTGATCTTGGCTTTGTTTGTGCCTTTGTGTTATGTGCCTGTTGACCTACTCAGTTTAATAGGATTGGACACAGTCACTGTGCTGTAATGAGTGAGTTCCTACTGGTTAATAACAACAGCTGTCAATGAATCCAACCATACACCAATCATCTATGGACACTAGAACTTCTAAAACCAATTTTACCTTTTTATCAGTGCTGCTGCAGGCTGTACTAGACTGCTCCTAACAGTTATGCTGGGATATGGAGGGAGAGGGGAAGGAAAAAGAAAGAGGGGAAGGAAAAAGAAAGAGGAAAAGGAATGGAGTAAGACGATAAGAAAAGAGAGAGAAGAAAAATATCAGTAGGTGAAAAACAAACAAGAGGTTAGACTGTTGGAGTTATTTTTATAGCTGGAGTAAAGGACTATGTTGTAGGGGTTTGAGAGATCATTTGTGGGAGTGAGAGGAGGGTTTCAGAGGGAAGGAAGTGCAATCAGAGACGGAGGGCAGCTGTGAGATTGCTGGAACCTGTTACTGTGTCAGTGGCTTAGAATTCCATGCACACTTTTGGTAATGGCTCCCCTGACATGAAAGGCAGGGCTCAAGTTAAAGTGCTGGTTACTTCTAATTCTCTTTTGTGCTTATACAGGAGCCTCTGTATATATACTAGATTAAAAGTGGAAAGAGCAGGAAGATAAGGGGATAAGTACAAGAGGAAAAAATAAGACTGAATAGAAAAAGAAAAAATCCTGAAAGAGAAAAGCAAATAAATAAAATTTTAAAAAGCGATGACCAAATTAAGACCTGGCACAGATCCAAAAGCAGAGCGTCAGGGCCCCTCAGTCCCTCCGGGTGCAGCCTGAGCGCGGCTGCAGGCCTCTGAGCTGCCCTGCGGTCTGCTTGGCTGCCCCTCTGTGGGCACGGAGCGCGGTCCCTGTGGACCACGCTGGCCTGGCCGCCCAGCTGCAGGTAGCGCTCTGGGCGTGGCTAACTGTAGGCTTTGTCTCTGTCCCCAGACCCGACCAGACCTGCAGTTAATTCGGGGAGGGGAGGGTGTAGTGTGACCGCCAGGCACCTGATTTTCCACCGACTTCCACCTGGGCCCTCTCGCTCAGGCAAATCCTGCGGTTGCCTCTGTGCTCTTCCTCCACGGATCGTGCACCTTGTGCATCCCTGGACACCCTCCGACCCGGGCTCCACTCTCCGTCCCTCTCTCTACCCGTGGACCTTTTCTGTCACTCTCCCAGGAGGATCCCTGTGTAACCGGCTGAAGGCCCAGGGCTCCCTGTTGTCACATCCTGGCAGGGAGTGCTGCGGCTTTCTCGTGGGTCTGGCCCGGGTGTGGGCGGCACACAGGATGCCCCGTAAGCACTGCACTCCTGGTGTCCGGGAAGGAGTGGGTGCCTAATTCGGGGCGTCGGCCTAGCCTCTCCTCCCCAGGGTCCTGCCTCTCACCCACCCCTGCAGCGCTCTCGGGGCTCAGACTCAGCTCATCAGAGCGGAGCGCTAGTTTGCGGCAGTGTCCCCAGCTTTCTGCTTCCCTGCAGCCTGGGCGGAGGCGTCTCCCTGTCTCCCTCGTCTCCCTCGCAGGGGTCCTCTTCCCTGTGGCTGGGGAGAGTGGGTGGGGGCCTGGCCCGTCAGCACGGCCACAGCGGAAGTCCAGATCCGCCCTCTGCCGGCCGACCCTGTCCCAAGGCTGTGCGGACTCCAGACCTGGAGGGTTTCCGGCTTCCCTTCCTGGACACCCTGATGCTGGATTCTGGTCCAGTGAGTTTCTCCTTCCGTCTATCTTCCCCTGCCCGGCTTTCTCTACAGCCCTGCCCCGCAGCGGGTCACGAGGGCCCTCCACCCGGTGCGCAACCTCCGGCCTCAGAGGTTTCTCGGACACCAAATGGCCCCAAGTAATAAGGGGTGATGTGGGGGGGCGTTTACTCTATCCCAGGCACCTAGGCAGAGTGTGTGTGTTAAATCACTTAACCCTCACATAAAGACCCTAAAATGTGGAAACAATTATCGTTCCTATTTTACAGTAGATGTAAAACCTGAGGCCCGGAATTTTGCTGCGACCATCCAGTGGGAAAATGGTAGCCCTGAGGTCTGAACTTAAACTGGCTCTAAAGTCATAGCCCAACAGGTAGGGCGCAGTACACTGCCTTTCTCAGTTTTCAGTCATCCTCTGTTGGGAATTATTCGATTCTACACACTCACACTCACCCTAACGCACACAGTCACAGGGCAACACCCCTCTAATAGGTAACACTGTCATCGTTTAATCAGCTGGCGCTGTCTGTCACTTCATGCCCGGGAGCCACCCCACGCCGTCCCTGCCAGCAGTTCGCGCTCATCTGGAGTCTTTGGACTCCAGCAGGCTTGCTCCTCTCCAAGTCCTGGAGATCCATGACGACTCCAGGCCTCTCCTCCTCACTCGCTATCCTGGTTTCTGGAGGGCTCCGTTCCCACTCCCGAGAAGATCCACATCGAGTCACACTATAGGTCACTTGCTTCAAATAAGAGCTGAGCAATGAGGTCGATGTTTTTCATTAAGGAGATTTGATCATCACACAGAACACAAAATAGCACCTGCACTGAAACTGTTCCCTTAGCACATTATTGTAAGTGGACACCCTAGCACCATCCAAGGGGAAGCCAGGGCGCTGCAGGGAGGACCAAGCTTCTGGTTCACCCAGGTGGCTTCCTGTGCATAGGCTCTGTGGCAGGCAAGCCTAGGCCACCACGGGAGGTTTCCACTGAGTGGTGCGCTCCTCCACATGCTGGGCCGGGGCTGGCTTCACAGGGGGGATCCTGGGGCTGTTTGTCACACAAGGCCTTGCACTTACAAAAGCACACAGCCTGTTGAATGCCTTGTTGCCACCATGCGGACATTCTGATAGCTTTGGAACAAGGGGTCCCTCATTTCCATCTTGAACTAGGCTCTGCAAATTATGTAGTTGGTTCAGGCCACTTTTTGGGCAGAAGTGATCGCTTTGGAGAACGGTTCTCTCATGCTAGTCGTTAGGTGGCCCACTTTGCTGGAGCAAACATCCCACCTTTGCCAACTTTGTTCCAAACTAAAGCACAAATCTCTCTTTGGAAGAAGAGACAGCCTTATGTTTCCTTCCTGCTGTCTTCTCAGGCTCAGCAGCACCAAGCTTCTCCCATGCCAGCACACACTCTGGGGCTTCCAGCATGAACTGCACAGGACCAGAGCTCTTCTCTCTTCTGGAGGCTAAAAATGCCTCCTCTCTTTGCTTGCATGTTTATTGCAAGGTAACGTCTGTGTTTGGCTTGGCGAGGGCTACAGGGCTGCAGATAGTCAAGGAGAAATGGCTAAGGTCTAGAGGGCTGCTGAGGAGGGTGTGTGGAGAGCACTGACCTCTGCACTCAAGCATCCTGTGGCCGGCCAGTGGTCTTCCTGTTGCTAAGGGTGTTCAGGAAGTTGTGGTGTCCTTGAGCCATGTTGTTACAGTACCTTCAACACAGGCCAGGTAGAACTTTGACCTTTGGGCATTCCATTGAGAAATAGTGAATCAGTCCTCTATCAAGGGCTCAGGTGAGTCACTTCCAGGGATGGTGACCAAATCCATGCATTACCGCTGATGACTGCATCCAACCTAGCCCCTGGAAGAGAAGAATGCAGTACTCTGAAAGCATGTGGGGGCAGGGAGTGAGGTGGTGTGTGTGATGCTGTAGGCCTCCAGGCCTCTCTCCATTCCCCAGCAAGCCAGGGAACACTCTTGGGGCCCTCTCATCTCTCCAAGGAAGAGGAGAGCCTAGTTCAGCAACCATAGCAAACGGCTAAGCTCCCAGCAGGCTCCATGCTCTGACTTTAGTACTGTCATTTCATCAACCATTCACTCAGTCACTAGGTCGCAGGCGCGTGCATCTCTTGCACATCTCAGGCACATGCATGGTGGGAGGAGGATACAGCAGCAGTACCAGGCATGGTGCTTCCCCAAGGAAGCTCACGGCCCGCTTGAAGGGCAGAATCCATTAGTACCAGGGCTGGAAGGCACTGGCCAAAGCCTTGGTGAAGTTCTAAGGGATGCTGTCACTGAAGAAGTTAGCCCAGCTTGCCTCTAAAGCAGGTGCTGGTTTGAAGCAAGCAGAGAAGAGCATTCTAAGCAGTGAGCCAGCATCAGCCGTGCCAGGAAGCAGCTGGCCTGTGAAGTCCCTGAGAAACAGCCACCTCCTCAGGTGTGGACACCTCCCAGGGGCGGAAGGACTAGGGAGCAATGTAAAAGAACAGTTCTTTAAGGTTGTAGAACCATGCAGAAGACCAGCGGAAGATGAATCCGGGTACAGAGATCACCTGCAGAGGAAGGTGCAGTGGGTGTGGACGTAGGAAGAATGGGACTTATGCAAATGCTGGAGTTGGCGAGTAGAGCATGGGAAGACACAGATCTAAGTGTGGGTTTCTAGCTTGGCCAGTGTCATGAGTTGAGTCTGCTACAAGAACAGATATTCCTGTGTCAAAGTCCAGACTTTCAGTACCTCTGAATGTGACCTTTTTTGGAGAAAAGGTCATTACAGAGGTAATCAATGAGGTCATTAGGGCGAATCTTTGTACAGTATGACTGGTGTCCTCCTAGAAAGGAGAAGTGTGCAGACATAGATATGCACAGAGAGAATGCCATGGGACAGCAAAGCCAGGAGTAAGGGACACCAGGGGTGGCCACCAAACCACAAGAAGCCTTCAGAAGGAACTGACTCTGACAGTGCCTTGATCTTACAGACCTGGGCTCCAGAATCAATGACAGAATAAAATCTCTGCTGCCTGAAGCCATCCAGTTTGTGATCATTTGTTAAGAGAAAGGATGGTGATTTCAGAGAACTGAGGGATCCCGAGGAGGCAGCTCCTTCTGAAAAGTACGAGGATTTCTGCAGTTTGGGAGCTGCTGAAGAGGCCTGGGAACTGTGGCCAACTGTGAATGTGGGGCATGGTTTAGAAACCTCCATCGGAGCCAAGTTCCTCTTGGCATAGAGCAGTGAGTCACCAGAATGACTTGGGAGAGCCATCACTGGGGCCAGCAAGGGGAACTACCGATAAAGCTTTCAGAAAACAGAGGTAGAAGAGGTGAAGAAACAGTCACAGAGCTGAAAGATTTCAGGGGGTAGAGTGTGGCCTATAGGAACAAACACCTACAAACAGAGCCTTGTAAGGCACTCTGGCTAGCTGAGAAATTCACCCTCCACCCCCCAGGCAGGTCCTTTGAGGAGAAAGGATTGGCCTTGAGTCATAGGAGGTATTTAGCAATTTCTAATTTCAGTCACTGTCACAGGACAGGGGCTGTTTCTGAAGTTTTACGTGGAGACCAAATTTAAAACCAGAACCTGGGCTTAAGATAACAAGATGTACTTTTTCACTTTCTGTCTTTTACTCTTAGAAACTTCTTGACAATCAACTACACCTTGCATTTGGGTCATCAAATCTCTGGACCACGAAGGTTTTTGTGTGACACATTCACATTTGTAGTCATTTGTAGAGTTTTGTTTCTCTCAGCCTGGGAACCAGCTGCCACATGGGAGATGAGTGGAGCTCAGGAAGTCCTATTTTCAATGTCATTTTGGTAGGGCCTCTTCATTTTAAACTACCTTTCTCTGAATCACACCAAAGGAGAAAAAAGTGAACTGAGTTCTGAATCACAAGATTTCAGAGGCTGGTCTCAAAGACTTCTTTTGTCCTTCTGAAAACAACTTCAGAGATACGGGCAAGCCAATGTGAGAGCCAGCGTTCCAGTGAGGAAAGGACCTCACCTACCGAGGCCTGGTGATCAGTTTCATTGAAAGATCTGAAATTGTTACCCACAGTCAGGAACTATTAGCAACCCCAGCTTTCATTTCTATATCAAGTCAGGAGAACTAATGTTTCTTGGAAAGAAAAGAAATCCCATTTGTAGGCTCACTGACAACACGCGTGTGATGATCTGAGAGTTGGAGATAACCACAGTTCAGGTAAGGACTTTCTGCAGGGGAAGCCTCTGCTACTTGTTCGAGACTCCTGGTCTCTCTCTCTCTCTCCCTCCCTCTCTCTCCCTCCCTCTCCCTCTCCCTCTCTTTCCCCTCTCTCTGTCTCTCTCTGTCCTCGGGCTCCCTCTAGAGGACCCTTTGCCACTCAACAGTGAAGAAGACACTGGTTTCACCACCTTAACTGGCCTCTTTGTGTCAACTCAGGCCCAGGGCTGTGGGGAAGAGAAAGCATCAAGTACTGTCTGTGGGCTGAAATCCAGACACGACTCTCAGTTTAAATGCTGTCTCACTGGAAACCTTCCTGGACCTCCCCAAGAGGGGTTTATCATTTGCTCGGGAGTGTTGATGTATTACAGTACGAATTACATGATCATTCACACAGTATGTCTTTCTCTCTAGACCATATTCCTCGTTCATTTTTATCCTCTTGGTACTTAGCCCCAGAGCCTGGCACACAGAGGTGTTCGAAAAATGTAATAATTGTTGACTTAAGTAAGTGAAACACCAGCTAATTCAGGCTCCTATGGACCATGCACAAATAAGATTGGTGCTTGCAAGATCATGCTGTGTAGGCCAGTCTCTCATTTCTACGAGAGATGATGGTTGGGGCCCTTCACAATGGACATACGTTTTAGGAGAGTTAGGGCATGAAAACCTGGGAGAAAAGAAATATTAACTGGATAGCTAACATTTTAACTTCCTTGATAAAAATATAAGCGCACTGCACTTCGTCATCGATAGGGACGGAGCCCAGTGGGAATTACACATAAGGCATGGCGTCTCGATGTGTGACTTACTGGGAAAGCCCAGCAGGGCTGAAGGGCAGCCAAGGGTAGTAGAATACATTAGGGGCAAGGAAGAGACTGATGGGCACTGAAAAAGTTCCTGCTCTCCAACGAGAAGGAGAAATGTGTGCCTTGAAATTTCGAAATAGATGAGACATGAGAAGCAGAGGAGGAGTCCTGTCCTCCCACTGATGAAAATGGTCCTCGAGGGTAAGTGGCTACCTCGAGTCACACAGTGGCAGGAACTGAACACAGACGGCTCCCTGTCCCTTGGCTGAGAGCCCCATCTCTGAATCTTGTCCTCAGACCTGGGAGCACGACTGTGACGACTTCTGTGTCTTTTGTGCTGAAGTGACCAGCCCCCTTCCTGTCCCAGGAATTCGGTATGACTTCTGGGCAAGAGCAAGGTGGCTTTGCAGCAGCCACTGGGCAGGCAGAATTGCAAGCATAGCTACAAATCTAGGGTGACCGTGTTGAGTTCTCAGATACCATGGGCAGGACAAGGACGCCCCTCTGGGGTTGATATGGCTCCTGGATCTACGTTTTTATTTCAGGCCCAAGCAGTGTCTGGAAGTGAGCTGGGTGAGCATTCTAGCTCTGCCACTGACGAGCTGCATGGTTTCAGCAAAGTGACTTATTCTTACTCATGAGTTCCTCTTGAAGATACGCAGCCTGTTCTGCTGGTTATGAATCCTGGCTGGGAGAGTGATGATTACTTGTGCTTATTCCAACAGTGCCACCCAGGTGCAGTGATAACGGACTGGTTAACTTCTCTGTGCTTCGATTTTCTCAGCTGTGAAATGGAAAATATAAAGTTACATGCTCACAGAGTAGTTGTGATGACTAAATGGGTCAGTACTGGAAGGAGCCTAGAGGAGTGTGTGGTACATGGACTCCTCAGTAGACATTAGCTGTCACTTGCTGCTGCTGTTGGTTACATGTTAGGTTAATAACTCGTCTTTTTTCTTTCTTTAGAAAAGGCATTTCAAAAATTAGTGTGTGTTAGTAGCACATGCTCCACACTTCTTGATCATTTGATGCTCGTTAGTCCCTCCTCACCTTCTCTCCTCCCCTTTCTCTCCACCCTCCAGCAAGTCTCATTCTTCACTGGAGGGCTGATCAAAAATAGAGAGAATGTTTAAATTTGAAAAATTATTGCAGCAAAAGACACTGTCGTTAATCCATCTCAACCCCAGCCAGACCACCTCCATCAAACACATGTATCCCATCTCTCTCACCACTTTCTGAAGCAGTCCTGGAAGTCCTTTTTCATGAGGGTCTTTATGAGGCGTGATAAGAATACAGTCAAGGCTGCTTTCAAAGAGCTACCCCTCAGAAAGATAGGCTTGTAAAAACCTTACAGTGCGTCCTCAGCCACCTTATCCTCCAGATACAGCACCAGTCAACTTCTGGCTCTTATCCAAAGTCAAAATGATCACAAAGTAAATTTTAAAAATTGATTCCAAAAATCAAGGCAGTCCTGGCAGACAACTATAGAGTCGTGGGCAGTGTCAACTCCATCTGCCAGATTTGCTTCCTAAATCCTCCTCCCACGCTGCCATTCTCCTCCTGGAAGGCAGATGAGACCGTCGGAAGCTTTAAGATACCTTCTGCCCCAAGAAAACATACCTGGTTCCCTATATCCTGTAGTAGTGACTTCTAATGCTGTTCTTCTGTGTATAAGGTCCACTCTAAAGGAAAACATCAAGGTCAGGAAATGGAAAGCCAAAGCCTCTTTATTCTTCTTTATTATTATTCCTCCTATCATCCTTTCCAGGAGGTTTAGAGGGACATAGAAGCTGGGCCGGTGGTGAATTACATGGCCCAGTAAGTTGACACTTGGGGTTGGTTGTGGTCTTTCAGGAAGATTCTCCATCCAATCCTCCATGTCTGAAATCTATAGTTCTTACCAACACTGAACATCCATATGTTCTTTTTTCTTATACAGTTTTATGTAAGATGGAAGGACTTAGAGATGTTTAGGGGTCCCATCAGATGAGTCACTCAGGTGAGGGCAGTGGTGCGGGGTTATAAAGGGGCCTCTTTATAAAGTGTGGTGGGGCGCATGGAGACGCAGTGGGCAGTAAAATTGTACTCCATCTGTCGTGACAGGTCAGTTCTTATCACTGCTAACTGCACGGAGAGCCCAGCACCCAGAGGGAGAGAGAAGTGGAAAGGGTCACAGGGAGAAAGGAGGGGACAACTGGGACCTAAGTAGCCCCCGTATAACAGGGGCTCTGGATCCGCTCGTCTCCTTCAGGATCCCTGCTGGATGAACCTGCCTGGAAGACAAAGCGCAAGGGGCCTGCTGTCTGCTCAGCCTCTTCTTGTGGAAAAGTGTGGAGAGGAGTCTGCAGGGCTACAGGAGGAAATGTGGCACACAGTTCTGAAGGAGACGGTAAGTTTCTCGAAGCGCACAGACCATATCTGGTTTGTATCCTGCTAGAGCTAGACAGGAATGTGGAGCTATTTCTCATCTGAAATGAGGATAATAATAGGTTGAGTTAGAAGAGGTCCAAGTCCTTCTAGAACCTTACAACAGAAAAGAACCACAGGAGTCCAGCTGTTTGAGTAGGTGGCAGAGGGTGCTCGGGTGGTATGGAGGGGCTTTCCCCAGACGGTGCTCTCCCTAGTTCACCTTGCTTGATGGCCTAGATTTTTAGCAGCTGCTTCCCTTGGAGACACAGCTGGGGTAAGAGGCTGCAGAGAGTAAGTATATGCAGTGGTCTACACCAGCGAATCTTTCCCAGTTACCTTTGACTAGTTCCTCTTATCTTGTACCTCTTGAAAACACTTTTTGCTCCATGGTTTGCAATGGCTTTTCAGAGGTTGCCCAGCACCTGTTTCACTTAATGCACCATGCACCTGTGGGAAAGAACAAGAGCAGGACAAAGGGCCTCCAGTCTCCGCTACCTCTGCCCCACTCTGGAGAGTGGATCCCCCCACTTCCTGTTCCTTGTTAGCGGAGTCTTCAGATGAAGAGAAGGGTTTTGGATCAGCCTCTCCTGGAAGCAGAGAGTGGAGTTGTGAAGCAGAGTGGGTGACTGAGGAGTGCAGGATGTTTCCTTCCCCATGAAGAGGTTCTCCGGTCTGGCGCCTGTGCCAAATCAGCATTTGGAAGCAAGAGTATCAACATGGAGCGGGCAGGGCTGGAGATGGAGGAGCCTCGAGGAGTCAGAGCAGCCCTTGTTCACCATGACGCGTTGCCTGTGCACATTTCTGTGAATTAGCTGGATAAGAAGCACACAGTTACAGTTTTCTCCAGTTCAATTTCAGCTGTGCCCAGTTTCCAAAAGGTGTGTGGAGGACGAGGTTGGATGGTGGAAGCCACCCTTGGGCCTGCCGTGGGCAGCTCCGGCTCTGTGGTACCCTCGTCCTGCACTTTCTGAGTCTTCTGGTCAAGTGGATGTTAGACACTCTGTTCTCAACCTTCCAGGGAGACTGTTTGTGGCTTCCAGCAAAGTGACCCTGTGACCTTCCAGAGTGGCCTTCTCTTTCTAAAGTAGTTGTTATTATTGAAAATTGTCGCCAGATATTTAACTGAATATTTGAAGTAATCTAACAGAATGCTCATGCTCAAATGAACTTCCCATGTCATTGAGTGGCATAGGAAAAGAATCAGCCTCAGGCGTCTTGGAGTCAGGCTGGATTAAAATGAATCTGACCCTTGATGCCTCCAGTTTCAGGAACCTGACAGGCTCTGCTCACTTTTGAAGTTTTTGAGTAAATTAAACATTTCCCTTTGCTTAGGCAAGATGATATTTATATGTACTTTACAATAAATTTTAATTTAATCCTATATTTGTTTTGCATGTTGTCTTTTAAATCACGAGTCATTAGCTGGGTGTAGTGGCCCATCCCTGTAATTCCAGGTTTTGAGGAGGCTGAGGCAGGAGGATTATGAGTTTAAAGCCAGCCTGGGCAATTTAGCTAGATCCTATCTCAAATTAAAAAATAGAAACTTGCTGGAGATTTAGCTCAGCGGTAGGGTCCTTGCCTAACACGTGGGAGGCCCGGGGGTCATTCCTCAGTATGCAGATAAATAGAAACATAAAATAATGAGTTAGTCTGTCCAGTTAAAGGATTTTTGGTGGTATTAAAAGGTTTCTGGATCTTGTTACCTGTCCTAACATGAGATCGAGAGTGTTTACCTTAGGAAATGGATCTGCTGCCGTGTCTATGGTAGCGAGCTAAAGTGTTCCTGTCAAGTTGTAGTCTACATCTCCCATGGAAGTTTGATCCAGTTACCTGATCTTGGTAATCAGCTCACCGATTATCAGCCTGATGAACACTATGTGTTTACGCAAGAGCCATAAGAGGTGTTATAGAAGATTCTAGGATCTATATAGATAGACCTTTCTAAAGTTTAAAATAGCTAAGAATTTTTCTCTTGGGAAAATACTGCATAAATATAAAAATGTGGGAAATGAAGACTTACTTCATAATACAATGCAGCATCTCAACTTTTCTCAGTGGAGATTTTGTGTTCACATTTCATCATTATTTTAGATCTGACAGTACTCGGTAGGAAAGCCCATGTGACTCACTGAAGCAGCTTTCATTGTTAGCTGAGAATGACATAAACAGACAGTTCCACAGAGCCTGGTGAATTCCCACCCTTTTCCTGATGAATATTCCATCTTCATCCGGATTTTCATTTCCTAAAACTCTGGGACCAGATATTTCATCAGACTATTATATAGAGTCTTTGGCCAGTGGTGATGGCTATTCTTTCATTAGAAATAAATGCTAATAAACTGTGTCTTTAATGTTACATGGCCATTAAGCCTAACAATTTGAGATTCTGATTGCCGTTACCAAGATTGAACTTTGCTAAGATTGCTGTTTCGCTCACCAAAAATATTTTAAGAATACTCAAGGGAATTTTTAAAAAATTCTTAAAAAGCTTTCACAAAGGAAATGAAAGAAATGTGTCAGGTGTCTCTCAATACTGTGTGCATCACATCCTAAGCAAATTGACTATGTTATGCATTCCACATTTTCTCTGATTTTGTTTGTGCTGAGAGAGCTTATGCTATTGCAAAGCAGCTTTTTTCCCCTGTGGTATAGGGGATTGAACCCAGACATGTTAGGCAAGCATATTACATTGAGCTACATCCTCAGCCATTTTATTTTATTTTATTTTTTGGTACCGGGGATCGAACTCAGGACCTTGCACTTGCACAGCAGGCGGCAAAACCACTGAGCTACATCCCCAGCCCTCAGCCATTTTATTTTATTCTATTTATTGTTATTATCATATGTTTGTAGTACATGATGAATACATTCATTGTAGACAGTTAGCAGATGTGCATAGAACATTTTAATCTTTTTTAACCCCTGCCCTCATCTCCTGGTCCCCTTCCCATTTGAAGCAGGTCTATCTCCCCACTTCCTGTTACCTGTCTTTTTTGGGGGTACTGGGGATAGAACTCAGGACCTTGTGTTTGTGAGGCAGGCACGGTGCCACTGAGCTAAATCTCTGGCCCTTGTTATCTATCTCTTTTTTTGGTACTGGGGATCAAACTCAGGTCCTTGTGCTTTCGGGGCAGGCAGCAGACCCACTGAGCTAAATCCCTGGCCCAGTTATGTATCTTTTATTTTACTTTTTATCTATATTTTGGTTTCTCATATGAGAGAAAACATGCAATATTTAAACTTGAGTGTCTGCTTTATTCCATCTAAAATTATAGTCTCATCCACTTTCCTACAAGTGACTCAGTTATCCTTCTTCATGGCAAAGAAGCAAATTCTTTATTCAAAACTATAACATGAATTGTTGATCTCTAAAGACAGAGAGACAGATGGCATGAGGTCACATAAAAGCAGTAAAATGATGTCTTTAAATAACTCAGAAATTTTGTTCAACATTAGTTATTTCATCCATTTGTTTAAAATGTACTTAAACGCTTAGTGAATCAGAAAATGTAGAGAAAATAACGAAATTTTGCTTATGCTTTTATTTCATAGACAGTATGAAGAGACAATTACTCTTTTTTTAACTTTTGTATTCTTTCAGATGTTCATAATATAAACATAAAAAGAAATCTTTATTTCTTTTTAAATACTATTACTCTACATAGAGGTCAAAATTAATTACAGATAAAATATGAATGGTATCACTGCATAGTAATACAGGTTAAACTTGCCCCTTCTTCAAGTTCAGTAAAAAGCCCTTGAGTGGATAGATATTTATAAATTCCTTTATATAACATGCAAATGACTTTTTAAAATTACATATTTAGGGTTATTTAGAAACCAACAGTAAAATCAATATTTTTTATTCTGTGTGTCTTATGTAAAAATGTATTTGAAAGATCTAGCCTAGAAGTGAAATTCTTGGATCAGTGATGAATATTTAAGTAATTTTAATGGAATTTGCTAAATTGGTTCTCTCTGTCTTTACAGTGGTATAATCTGTTGATTTTGAAATAACTATTAACACCTATGGATTGTGCACCTTTCGGTTTGCTGTTAATTCCCACTCACCACTCATCCTGCATTGACCACGCCCCTCCCTGTGCTTTCTACCAGCAGCAAGCACAGTGAAGGCTCCATCCTACAAGTGCAGTGCTGCTCATTGCTTGCAGGGCTGGAGGCTAGAAAGAGGAGACACTGAGTCCTCTTTACGTGACCTCTGTGTCGGCTCATGATGGTCACCAGCTTCGTTGAATGAAAATATGACTGTGTTTTTCATTACTCTCACTTGGTTTCTTATTACCTACAGCACAATGACACTGACAGTTATTTTAAAATTACTTTAAAAAGTCAAGATATAGACATTTTCTCTATGGCTCCTCTCTCCGACTGAGGCCTCCAATATTCAGCCAGGTGTCCATCCCTGTGAATCAGCACAAACAGGCTCACAATCCATAACTGAGGGTCAGAAATTCTCAAATATTTAATACTCTGGAATTATTCTCCAAGAAGGCAATCTTAAATAGAGAAAGAACACAATCTACCCAAGAAAAGAAAAGAAAAGAAAAGAAAAAAAGAAAAGGAAAGGAAAGGAAAGGAAAGGAAAGGAAAGGAAAGGAAAGGAAAGGAAAGGAAAGGAAAGGAAACAAAGCATCAGAATGAGAACACTCTGAGCAGCTTGGATCTCGGGAGTTTGTAGAGGACTTGGAGCTCTGCAGGGGGAGAACCCACTGATGGTGTCTGTGGAGAAGAAACCCCAGGTAGCCACTGGCCCCACCCATGAGACCCTGAAACCCAGCATCATGCAGGGCCATGAGAGTGAGAAAAACCCATTTCATTTCCTGATTTTCTGGTTAAAAAAAATAGTTGTCACTCTTCATAAGTTTGATATGTTCAGGCTGGTACTTGTGATGTAAAGGACTAAGTTCATGCCTTTCAAGGAACTGAGAACCCAAAAGAGAAGAAACATGTGAAGGAGGTACCATGCAAACCTGGGCTTGATCCTTCCCCACCTGGAGTGTCTGGGACTGATGGTGATGGGCTGGACCCCCATGCGGAGACAGCTGGTGCAGATGGACAGGCCCCAGGCCACCCTGTCCAGGTAAGAGACAGTCTAGGAAGTTTCTCAGGCCCATAGCTGCTATTGTCCTTGGCATTCCTTTGGAAAGAAGTGTTATGACATTTGTGAAAGCCAAATGGATGAGAATTTGGTGTATGGATTTCTCTGTCCCTGCAAACATGAGCAGGTAATTCGCAGAAACAGAGATGTTCCCCACAGTGCCCAGTCCAATCAGAAAGGAAGACTGTTCCCTTGACAAGGTTCAACTCCATTTAGTACATCTGAGGGAGAAAAATTTGAGCCAAGCAAATATTTTTTGAATAAACCAAGTGTAATGATGGTATATATCTGAAAAAATATTTTGTGTTGTGATTGGTCTCTGGAGTGAGACAGATAGTGTCCAAAAGACTTCATTCCTTTAATGTTGCACTTATTATGTGTTATTCTATATAGTCTTAAAAGCACTTATTATATGTTATTCTATATAATCTTAACATCATCTTTGGGAATACAATTTAAAACTAAAATTTCAACCTAGATTTTAGTACACACTGACTACAATCCTCAAAAAAAATCAGCCCAGATTTTTAAAGTACCAAAACAACAAAACGAATCTACATGTTTAAATCCCTATATATCCCAGCTATAGTTTACTCACAGAATCGCTGAACTGAACTCAAAACTCCCCCAGAGCAGAACTTTCTCTGTGCTTTTCGTTTTGTATCATCATCCCGTTCCGAGACCATGATGCTTGTACTTAACCTGCCAGTCTTCCTCACACTCCAGAGTAAACAGCTGTACAATCCTGTAGCTTCAAATTCTGTAACATTTCTCACATTTAAGCATATTTACATGGTGCCTCTTTTTTTGTTCTATCTCTCATTTGGACTAGCGTAACAACTTTCAGGTTTGCTTTTGCTTCTGATATTTTTATATTCAAAACCTATACCTTAATAACTGTATACTTTACACTGATTCTGTAATTTCATTGCTTATAAATATTACGTGGTTTCTTTTGTTGTCTTCATTATTCCAACAGCATAACTTTTGGGGACATGATCCAAAAACTTAAACAAGATCAGCCAAAGATATGTAGGAGCAAGTCTCTTTCCTAAAAACCCGTCAGATAATCAACTGGCTGCATCCAGGATGGTGTCTAGAAGAACCCTGCTACAAGGATCTACAAGAGACTTAGGAGAGAGGTCTGACTTCACTGAGTGAGCTCAGAGCATTTGAGGGTCACCTGGATCAGGTGCAGAAGTTTTGAGATTTATCAAGGCGAATCCGCAGAAGGGGTTAACTAGCTGTTTTGTGGTCATGAGGTGAAAACAGTTTATTAATTAAATATCCCCAATAGTGTCTGTGTGCAGCAAACTAGATTGGGGCATCAGTGGTCTGAAAAGAGATCCCTCAGGTAGTGTCAGGATGGCATTTTACACCTGTTGCTTCCCCCCAGGGGAGAGTGTTTCAGCTAACCTTGCAGCTGGCCGCACACCAGTGCCATTTCTCCATCATGCCTATCAATAGAGTTGTTGTGGTCTCTATCAGTCCCAGCTGATTTCATCACTCAGACCTGGGTAGGATTTTACTCTCTCACATCTAAGAGATCCAGTGTCACTTTCTACCACAATTTTAGTCAAATGTGGACAATTTAGCCAGAATAAACTAAGTCAGTCTGGTTGATCAAATCCAGGGGATTAGCACATTTTGTAAACTTGGAATGCCTTCCTGTAAGCCTGGTCTTTTCATCGTCAGTTTTAAATCAGGAAACAGGCACAGTGCATGAGTTAGCTGCCCATTGACACATTCAGGAGTAAAAGAATGAAAAATTCATTTGGTGCACATCATGAGACTTATCCTCTTTTTTTTTGAGAATTTTCTATAGAATTCAAATGATTTTAAGCTTCCTTCATCACCCACTGGAGATGTGTAGACATGTTTTGGAAGCTCGATCATCCTGTTGCCTGTTTTTCCCCCAACAATGTTTTCTCAAGGCCAGGACCCTGCCTTTAAAATGTGATCATCAAGGAAAACCAGTTTCTGTACGAGGAGAGGAGTCTCAGGTGCTTGGTCACCTTCTTCTCATTCCTCTGTCATTAAGTTATGAGGAATTTATTTATTTATACTTTGATAAAGGCAATTAGCAATGCAGAGAATCAGCCAAATCCCCAGTTGGATTCAGGTTGGACTCTGTGTGATAAGTGGTGTGGTGAAGGCTTCTTACGTGACCACCAGTTAGGGTTCATGTTGGGGACATGTATGTCCCAGCTTGTTTCTGAAGGACCCTAGTTAGCAAGACAGACTCCATATTGCTGCTTGACCCACCTGCCTGCCCTTTAGATGAACTCAGAAGGAGGAAGCTTAAAAACCTCCTCCCCTTAGAAAGTCTCTTTAGAAATAACAATTAATCAACTATTGTTTTACAAATGTTCTAACGGCAGGACGTTCCGCTTCTGTACCTTTTGCTTGCTTTGCTAGTTCTATCTAGAGGGGCCTAGGAACTGTTGGCCTCAAAGGTGTATAAAACATGCTTGTCCCCCCCCCACCCCCGAGTCGGGGCTTGAGTCCAATGCTCAGCTCGGGTCCCGGCCAGTAATAAACTCTTGTGTGGATTTAATATCGGTCTCTGGTTGGTTCTCTCTCGCTGGATCTAACAGTTTCCACTGAGAAAAAAGATTTCTCTTTTTTCTTATTTTTTCAGTGTTTTTAATGGATATATTATGGCATGCATCACATTCTGTTTTAAGGAGGAAATTCTCTTTTTCTTCTTTTACATTTTTTCTTAGAGCTTAATAGTTATACAGAATACTGGATTTAATTTTGGCATATCCATACATGCATATAACATAATGTGGTCATTTCTCACCCACTTCACCTTTTCCTCTGTTCTTCACCTTGATTCCCTTTCTCTTCTCTTTTAGTTTCTCCACTACTCATCCACTGTCTAAGATCTATGTATGAGAAAAAACATAAGATACTTCTTTCTCTTTTGGAGTCTGGCTTCTATGCTTTACCTGATTACCACTTTCTTTCAAATGACATGACATTCTTCTTCTTATTGAGTAAATCTTTCCCTATTTTCTAATATACCATATGTATTTATCCATTCACCAGTTAATAAGCACTTAGGCTGTTTCAGTAGCTTAGTTATTATGAATCACAGTGCAATAAAGCATGCAGTTATCTGGATAGTGTGATAAATGTAAGTTCTGCTTTTGGTATATACTGAGGAGCACAGCTGGGGCAAGTGGTAGCTCTACTTTTATTTTATTGAGGAACCTCTGTATTGAGCTCCATAGTATCTCTGCTAATTCACATTCCCACGTACAGTGCAAAAGGTAGGGCACTCAATGGAGCTCAGACCCTGAACTTTTCTTCTAGGATCTTGAAACTTTCAAATCTTATATTTAGGGCTTTGGCCCTCTTTGAGTTGTTTTTTGTACAAGGTGAAATATAGGAGTCTAATTTTAATCCACTACATGTGTATCTCCAGTTTTGGCACCACCATTTGTTAAAATGTATTGTCTTTCTCCAATATGCATCATTGTTGAGAATCAGATAGCTGTGGTGAGTTTGTTCTGTGTCCTCTATTGAATTCATTAGCTTACTTTTTTTAATGTCATTACCATGCTGGTTTTATTACTATGACTTTGCAGTATATTTTTCTGCATGTTTGTTTTGTTTCTTTATTTTTTCTTTTAGAGTTTTTTTTTTTTGTACCAGGGATCAAACTCAAGACCTTGTGCTTGTGAAGTAGGCACAGTGCTGCTGAGCTAAATCCTCAGCTGCAGTATATTTTTTAGTTGTTTTTTTTTTGGGGGGGGGTACCAGGGATTGAACTCAGGTTCTTGCACTTGTGCAGCAGGCAGTGAAACCACTGAGCTAAATCCCCGGCCCTGGCATATATTTTTTTAATTGGTGTTTTGATAGCTTTAGGATTGCTCTGGTTGTTTTTGATTGCTTTGGATTTTCTGAGACTTTTGTGTTTCTATGTGAATTTTAAGACTTTTTTTCTAATTCTGTAGAGAATACCATTAGAATTTTGGTGGGGATTACCTTGAATCTGTACATTGCTCACAGCACTAGCGCCATTTTGCAATATTCTGCCAATTCTTGAATAACATGTAGTATCTTCTTTAATCTCTTTCACTGTTTTATAATATGTATTGTAGATGTCTTTAACATCTTTGGTTATGTTTTTAAAAGCTCTTGTGAATAGAATTCTTGTCCTCATTTTATTCTAAGTGAGTTTATTATTGATATATAGAAAACATTGAATTTTGTATGCTGATTTTGAATCGTGCCTCATTGCTGAATTTTTCTATCAGATCTAAAAGTCATCTGATGAAAATTTTAGAATCATTTAAGTAAGGGATCATATTACAAATTGAGATAATTTAACTTCTTCCTTACCTGTTTGTGATGCCTTTCATTATTTTTCCTGCCTAATTGCTCTGGGTAAATTTTTCTTTTTTTTTTTCTTTTAGTTCTTTTATTGGTACATTTTAGGTATACAATTCATTTACACTTATCATTGGGTGTTTGTACCTGTACATGATATATCTTGGTTCTTATTTTTTTTCCCCCATTAACTGTGCACCCTTCACCCCCTCCACCCTTCCCTATTTACATAGATTTCATTTCCATTTTTTTTCTTTTCTCATAGTTTTTCCTTTCCCTCTTTTCTTTTCCCCTTCCCCTCCCTTCACTCCTTCGTTTTGGGACCTTTTTTCCTATTTCAAATT
>NW_004624756.1:24139469-24181372 GCF_000247695.1 Heterocephalus glaber
AACCAAGATGCATTATGTAAAGGTACAATTCCCAATGAGAAATGTAATTGTGTTGTATACCTACAATGTACTAATAAAAGAATTTAATTAAAAGAAAAAAAGAATTTTTAAATCAAATTTATTCCAGGTTTTATAAATGAGTGTGGAGGTGTTCTTTTTATGTCATATTTTAGTCTTCATGTAAGACAGATATTTCCTCTTAAATAAATGTTTCGAAGAATTCACCAGCAAATTCTCTTGATTTTGGAATTTTATTTTTATATTTTGCATCAGTGTTTGTATTTATATGTTTAATTTATTTGGTGACTATAAGATTTTGATTTTATAATCCCTCTTTTAGTATTTTGGTGAAAATTATGTTATTAAAATAATTAATTCATCTGATCTCCTATTTAAAATGTATTTTGAATTATGTTCTTTGCAAGCTCTTTTAGTATTTTGAATGTCATACACAGTTCTTGATGTATGGTACAATTTTCTAAATTGAAATTATTGAATATTTCAGTAAGCAATTCATTTGAATGTTCCTAAAGATCTAAATTACTTTTCAGTAAAAAAGAAAAGTTCTCTAATTTTGTCAGGGGCCCAATTTGGCTTTTGCACTATGACTCATATTTTTTCTCTTAGAAGCATGTCATTCACATTTTCCTTTCTTTATGTAAATAATACCAGATGTGTAAATGCTCATGCCCCTTCCTTTTTCGCTTAATGATACCTCGTGAAAATCTAAGTTAGCACATTGAGAACTTCACATTGTTTTTCAGTCTGCATGGCACTCTACTGCTTGATGTATCCTAGTGTATTCAAGCAGGCTTCTTAGTAATATACATGTATGTTGTTACCATTCTTTGAAGTTACAAACTATGCTGAGGTGCACATCGGGACATTGAACATTTTTTTCAAACAAATGACTATAAGATTTATTTCCCCCAAAAATCACTGAGTAAAACTGTGTACATATTCTTAATATTATTACCAAGTTCCCAACTACAATGCTTAGCTGATGGTGATGTCCCCTGTGATGTACAGACCCCTTCATCCCTAGAATATCCTCCCCGACAACAGCATGTTGTTTGCAGGGAAATTTTGCCAGTTAGTCTAGGAAAATAAATAATTCACCATAATTTTATTGGATAGTTCACAAACAAACAAGCTTCATAAATCGAACTCATTTCAGGACCAGGGTGGTCCCCCTTTCTGTTGTCACAGTCCCTTCCTCCTTCAGATGTGTGTGCCCCCTTGGCCCTAACACCCAGGTGAATACCTGTGTGCGTTCCACAGATGCAATTCAATGACTGTAGCATCTTGACTATTATTCTTGTTTATTTGGAATAAATTATAGATTGTGGTTGAAGCAGGCAACACATTTTTTAGGTGACTTATTATGTCATCCCAGGAAAAACTAGGGCAATTTCCACCGTGGATTTCAAATGCTTCTTTTGTGTTCACAAAACTCTTGCCAGTTAAGAGACACTGCAACATAGCTGCAGGAAGCTGTTCAGGTAAATGTTACCTGAAAGACCCTGAGCATTGGGCAAATGAACCACCTGCTCATCTTCTGTTCCTTGTAACACTGGCCAAACAGTGGAACATGCTAGCTCCTGAGATCATTGCTTATATAATTAAATCTGTGCAACCCATTCCTGTAATGACTGTGTGTGGGGCAGAGCCCTGTGGAGTGCAGCTGGCTGCCAGCAGACAACGTGAGTACCTTCTGGGAGCCTGCAGTCCAGCCCGTATACCTCTGCCCTCCTAGTGGATTTTTTGTCCAACCCACTATCATCAGATCTTGTGTATGATCTTCTGTCCATCCTGTTCACAAAAAGAGCAGACTTCATTGAGCATCCTTTACAGGGGGGAAAGGCAGGTGGAATGCAGACTTTTGACGATTTAGCCCGAAGACTGGCTGATTTCATGGAGTGCCTGCATCACTCTCACAGATCGGTCAGTGGTGCAGTGAACCCCACCGGTCATGAGGGCGAGAACCTGCTCGAGAGTAGCTGGCAGCACGGACTCCCACAGGTCCATTCTCAAGAGATGCAGATGCGCTCATCTGCTCAGATCTTTTTACCTCCCCTGAGCACGCTAGCAAATATTTCTTGACTATCAATCTGTAACCGCTTCCTTAAACCCTAATATAGGTCTGTTTTGTTGCCATTTTACATAACAGAAAATAAACCCAATGGCCCTCATCCATTGTGCTCCAGCCAACAATCCCTGAAGTCCACATAGAATGCCCAGAGCTGTTCGAAGTCGAAATTACAACCAGTAGAAGGGTGAGCTGCAGAAAATCCTAGGGATGCAGAGAGAGGGAGTGAGAGATGTACACAGAGTCTGTGAGAGATGTGAGTCACGGCCAGCCGGAGTGACCCCCTGCTCCAAGACAGCAAGGATGTGTGACAGACGGACCCAGACAGACACAGAAAGCAATAGGCAGAAGGTGGATCCTCTACGTTCAATTCTTGATTCAGCTAATACCTGGGTTGAAATAAGATAATTGGAAAGAGTGTCTCATGCTAAACCACAAAATCTCTCTGTAAAAGTAAAGGCGAAAACCGATGTTCTTATTGAAAAACACTAAACCAGACTATGATAGGTGTCAAAAGATATTTATTATAGATACTATAAGAAAAAAATCCCTGTTTATATCCTAACATATACAAGCCAGTACATACATGTTCTCCATTTAAAGTATAACTCATCTTCAAGTAGTAAGACTTGACTACAAGATCAAACATAGTTCACCCTGAAGTCACCTGGAGAGTTGGCTGGCCATTTGTGTTAATGTATCACTTTTATCAATAAATGAATTTCTCAAATCTCAATGACAGGGGATGGTTTTGCAACTTGGAGTAAGTCCCAGGAAGCTGAGACTCTCCACCCACAGAAACTGGAGGATGTGGGATGAGGTGCCTTGATGATTCAATTGGGAAAGAGGACTCCAGGGCCTTCAGAGAAACAATTCTGGGGCAAAGAACTTGCAAGAGCATTACCTAGCTTTCAAAGACTTTCATATCTCTCGAAGGGGCAAGGAGAAAATTTACATCTCTGGACTTCTAAAGAAATACCCTAAGGAAAGGGAGGATCAATCCCCATTTTGCACCGGAGGAAGTCAGACGTCTCCTTCTTGTGCACCCTTGCAAGCGGCACTGGGCAACTGACTCAAAGGCTGTGTCTGGGTTTCTGCCTTCAAAATGGTGAATGAAAATTAAAAAGGCTTCTCTTCCATTTACGTCTCACTTTTTAGTGTCCATTATGTGTCGAGTCCACTTCCAGGAAAATGGGATATAATTCTGATAGGACAGAATTAGTGTGTTTGATGCCATGTGTTGCTTAATAGTCCTAGAATAAACCAGGCACTTAATGGCAAAACTGTGAACTGCCAGTGTGCACAGAAAGAGGAAGGTGACTTCCCCTGGCCAGGGACTTCAGGAAAGGGAAGACAGGACTGAAGAATGGTCACAGAAAATTGGCTGATTGTTCACTTTCTCACTGCAACCCTTCTATTAAAATAATTAAGTCTGAATTGAGCTGCAATAACTTCTGAGCCAAACACAGTAATTGTGGAGGGACTAGGAAAGTTGTACATCAGGGACTGAGATTCATAGAGGGTTTCCTTTACCCTGACAGCATGACAGCTGTAGAACTTGAAGTCTTGGTGACAGTCTATGATATGCAAATGCTCTGCAATCCTGCAGGTACAAATGGGACCTAAGGAGCCGAACCTTGCCAGAAGGACCAACCCGGAGTTTGTCTGCGTCAGAGCTGGCAACGTGAGGAGAGCCGACACGTCTTTCATTTACTCATATGTGCCCTGAAAATTTTCCTGAGAAGCTTAATATTTGCTTTTGCCTTTGACTAATTGAAATGATCTGTGAGGCTCAGGACCTTGATTCATCTTTTGGTTTTGAAAAGGTATGTACCTGGGCCAGAAAGCTGAAGGAGACCGGTCCTAGCAGATATCCCTCTAGAAGCCCCTCAGCACCCAGGTCCTGTGTTTGGGATCTGATGCCATGGGAAGTGGCTGCGAAGTCTTAGCATATGATTACCTCTTTGCTCTCTTTCAAGAATCAGAATGATACAGGAGCTTTTCAGGTCTCTAAGAAAAACTCTTTTTTGAGTGCATATTTTCCCTGGAATCATGACTGTCGCAATGATTAGCATTCATAAAATTTTTTCACCTCATTTTTTGTGGCACTTCTGTGTTTTACACAAGGGTCACCTCTGTCTGTACCCACTGAGTTGTTAGTTCCTCAAGAGTGTGTGTGTGTATATGTGTGTGTGTGTGTGTCTTGGAGGTTTTGTTTCGTATCCATGTTTAAAACTCTTCCTGATCTAATATATAACATATTATATGTGTAAGTCAACTTTGTGCATTTTATGACAGTTTGACGAAGGCATCTATTAAAAGTAATGATGACTAAAACTTATAGTCTAGAAAATTCTTAGTATTTTTACTAGGTTATGTGTTAGTATAATTTGATGTACTTCACTGTAAATCTGTCTTAGTATTATGTAACAGAGTGCACTGACTTCACTTTTAGTTGAGAAATCTGGGCTGAGAAGGATGTGATTACCTGTCTAACTCATTAGGTGTCAGATCTAGGTGGGGCATTATACATCACATGAATGCAAAACATGTCCTTTAATACAGTTTCCAATAATGACTCAAAAATAACCTGAGACTGTTCACCTCTCCATCCCCTGATATTGTTCATACAGTCTAGTTAAAAAGAAATTCAAGTGATGTAGTAGGTGTCTCAGGAGTTGCTCTCAAATCTGATTCAGAGCTCTGGAACCTTTGAGAGATGAAGAGGACCAGACTAATGGAAAAACATAGACAAAAATAAGAAAAGCCCGAAAATATTTGATAAGGACATCAGGGTACTGAAGAATGTTCTAGACATTCATTTTTTATGAATTCTAGGTATCTGACAAAATTTGAATCAATTCTTATTCCAAACCTATTAATACTGCTATTCCTATTATTATGGCCTGTAGTTTATTTCACTATAGGCTGTGCATATCAAGTTATGTGCTTTGTTTATTGTGTCGGTATAGATTTTAGTCTCCTCATTTAACAGGATTTTCTTCATCATAATTATGGTGTTCTGTAAGCTTCCTTTACCTGTATGTTGAGTTCTTTCTCCATATTTCCTGCTATGATTTCTGTAAACAGATTTTTTATTCCATCTGTGCTGTATTCTATGTTCTATCTAACTTCAACTGGCCCTGTATTTATCTTCTTAGCATCATCTAATAGCTATTGGAAAAAATTTTCTTACTCTCTTATGCTTTTTCAGGTTTCTTTGTGTAAATCATCATTTCTTTCTATCAGAAGATTTTGATTTCTGAACCTTAACATTGGCTGTTTCTGCTGTTTATAAATTTTGTAGAATTCTTTATCTCTGCAATATGTATTTGCCACCTTTTCATCAAGTCTTTTTTTTATTTTTTGTAAATTTGTCATTTATATTTTGAACAGTTTTGGTCAGCTCTTCTAAATTTTTATTTGTTTCTACTATAACCACGTTGGTCAGTTTGTATGATAGTTCCACTGCCTTTTAGGTTATGTCCTCTTTGAATTCTCCAAGACTGTTTACATCTTCTTTAATCATTTCCTACAGCCCGACTTGTATTTGCTTACCACTCCATTGGTGCCCCTTGGGTCTGCTTTGGGAGAGGTGGGAGTCTTTGGAGGCATATATTTGCTTAGCTTTTTCATGTCCCTATTTTTTGTGCTGAATATTGACGTTAAACAGAGTGAAGAGAGTCTGTTGTTGATATGAGGATCTCTTTGGTAAGGTTCTGTTTTCCAGTGATGTGTCTGTGACTTTATTTGTCCAGAGGTATTGTTTATCACTACAATGTATTTGATTTAATTGGATTGAACCCTGTTGCTGTGTTATAAGGAGAGAATTTCTACTGATTAAAACAGTGCCCATATATCCAAGCTTACATCAATCATAAATGTTAAAACTTGTTTTGATAATTTCACGCTTTTCTCAGTACCACAGATTGTAGTATACTGCTATCTGAGGTCTGTCTGGATGGGGGGAGGTACGTGAATGGAAGGGGGGGTAAGTGAAATGTTGTTGGTAAAAGGCAAGAAGTTGAACTCTGTTGGAATTATCTTTACAGCTGAAGTAAAGGGCTGGTGTTGAGGGATTCTGACAGGGTGTGTGTAGGCAGGAGGAGGTATGCAGATGGGTGAGAATGTATTTAGCTATGGACACAGGCTGTGAGATTGTCAGAACCTGTTCATACTTCTGTAGGTGGTCTCGTCTGGAACCTTTAGGCCCTATTTTATTGAAGATTACCCTGAAACGCCCCTGAAAGTCAGTCTTCAGTGTAAGGCACTGGTTAATTCTTATTCTTGAATGCACTGTGCAAGCCTCTGGTGTACTGATGCCATTAGATAGACGGACAGGAGGAAGGGAAAAGCAAGGAGAGGAGATAATGAGGAAGACAGGAGAACAAAACTCAGGAAGAGAAAAATTAAAATATATCCAAAAATACTAATATCAAAGGGGACAACCTTAAAAATTAAAGTATAATAACCAAACAATATCAGTAAAGAACCAAAAATCAGAAGAAAAGAAAAATTAAAATCTAAAAAAAATTTAAAAAGGACCAAGGTGACCCACTTCCAAAAAGGAAGCAAGAACACAATACCTACATACAAAAGAAAACAGAGCCAAGAATAGAAAGCTGCACACACTGTCGTAGTGTCAACTCAGAGCTGCCACACAGCTCCCTCCACATTAACCTCACGGTGTGAGCGCCAAGCAGTGCCCCGTGGGCCAGACAACTGCCTGCCTGAACACACAAGGGCCACTGCTCTCTCCAAGCACAGCCTGGTTACGCGCTGTGCTCTGGCCATGGCCCCTACAGTCCTCCGTGGATCTAGTGCCTTAGCCGACTTGGGAGTGTGAATATCACAGTGTCTGTGTCTTCCCTCTACAGCTGTCCTTGCCTAAGAGATGCCAAAAAGCCACTGTCCTTGGTGCTGCTCACTGTCTCTCTGCCCACAGCTGTCCACCTGCCCCACCTGGCCGGCAGAGCCTGTGCCACTCCCAGGCCCAGCTGGGGCCCCTGTGCCAGTGCACAGCTGTGGGCAGGCCGCATGCTGTCCCAGGCCTGTCCAGCTTTGGGGGAAGCAGCAGGAGGGATCCGCTGTGTTGTGGCTCTGCCAAGCCACTCTCTCCTTTCACAGATCTCATCTGCTGGACTCTGCACTGTGTATTTAGCATAGAATCAATATTTTTAGTCAAAAAAGTAAAGAAATTTTCATAACTAAATAATAAGAGAATAACAATGGTTATTACACTGTGTATCACTATCTTCAAAGTAAAAAACCAAAAAGATTCCTACCAAAAAATACTGATAACACAAATCCAAACTAAGATTAACTATTCATATAAATGAAACAAATTAACATATGTATTGAAATATTTTCAAAACAATGGAATGGAATGGAGTACTTTGAAGAAGTATTTGAACTTCTCCCTACTTCCTATGATCTCTCCTCTAATTTGCTCTTGTCAGCTTCCCTGTTCTCTGCAGATCCCCACTAGCAGGGGTAGAGGTCCCCTTCAGGTACCATGGACAAAGTCGTGGACAGGGTGCCGAATGTCCTGTGTATAGCACTCCTGTTGTATGTGGGAGAAGCGGGTGACTTTTTCTTCTGTGTCAGGTAAGCCTTCTCTCTCAAGTCCTGCCACCTGCCAGCTCTAGTGCACTGTTTTTTATAAGATGCGGGTAAATCCCACTGGTCACCAGCACTGGAGCACTACTCTTTACAGTAGGTGGGTGCATGGGTGCGCGGCAGTTTGCTCCGCCCTGTTCTGATTTCAGCTCAGCTGGATCCCTGGGTGGAATATGTTTCACTTCTCCATGCCCTTGTGGGGGCCTTAGAGTAACTGTGAGGCTATTCAATCAGCCAGGGCAGCAATGAAGGGCCAGCTTCCTCCCGCAGTCTGATCCTCTCCCAAGATGGAGTGAAGGGCAGGTCTGGGGTGGGGCCAGGGTACCCCGATCCAGGGGTCCTGTTTCCCTTCACATACACTCTAAGCACTGGATTTTAGTCCAGCTGCATTTTCTTTTCATTGCTTCTCGCCTATCAGACTTTATCTTTCTCTCTCACTTCAGGGAATCTGCTTTTCTCCAGCACCAGTTCGGAGGCAGGCACCCTTGCTGTCACCTCCTAGGTAGTCATTATTCTCAAATCCTTTTTTAAAAGCACTTTTGACAACAACAACAACAAAAATAATTAAGTTGTACTGTTAAAAGTCAAAGCAGCCTTGCTGATAAAAAGATTGAGAGAACAGACAAAAGCGAGTCTGGAAACATGTTTATGCAGCAGCTGTGTCATGAGCCCCCATTTGAGTGATGACACTTTTCTTACCAATTTCCCACTCTGCTATACAGTTATTAATGGGGATTCCTACTTCATACACCGCCTGTGTCTCATGAGAGCACACAATACCTAAAAAGACCTGAGCTCCCTAAAGCACAGCCAGAACTGATCCAGGCTTGCCTGAGAGGCTTCTATGGTCCCTCGGTGGGAACTCTGACAGCTCCTAAGCCCTTCCTAGAGAGCATCTCATGGTTCCTTCCACTCTCCCTAGCTGCATAAGGTAAATATATTTTCAGACCAAAGGCTTATTCCAGAGCTCTTTTTGATTAAGCACCAACAGTTAAAGTGAAGTAGTATGCTATTTGATTTCATGTTAAAAATCAAAGAAAACCCACCAAAAATGTGTAGACAGTGAAATCATAGAATCAGCTCAAGGTTTTAAAAGACAACTCTAGAACAGAAAGGTTTATGAATCAAAATATGAGAATCTGGTAACAGGACACAAACAAGGGACTGCTATGCTAATTAGAATGAGAGATATATTCTGAAGAAGAGGAATTTCAGAAGAAAAATGTTTCTACATTTGAGAACTGTTGAACTTGAAGCAACAAGATCACACAAGTGTCTACATGTTGGGTTTAGAAGAGTTCAAGGACTTACGCTGAGGCCCGGTTTTTGGAATTGGCCAAAGGCAATGTGATAGATTTAAGTAAAAAAAAAAAAAAAAAGGCCAGGGAGAGACATTCAGGTTGGAGGAATTTCTTGGTTTAACTCACCACACAACACTACAAATATAAGGGATTGTAAAGATTTTAAAAGGGTGTTTAGTTTTACTGATATGGGTATCAAAGAGGTCTATTTTACACCTTTAGACGTTTGTATCTTCTTCCACAGATGGCACATAAGGTTACAGAATGTTCCAGAAAAAGCGCCAGGGAAAGGAATGACATTCTCTGGACAAAAGTCTGCTCTATTGCGTATATCAGAACTGCCCGCTATATGCCAGAAATACGCTATGTTATGAAATACATTTTGCAGATACATATCATCATTACTGATTCTTTCTTCCAACAATATTTGAAAGATCCAAAGTTTTTCTGTCCAAGAAGTTAGAAATGGTTTTGAACGTTATCAAAATAACAATATTCATTCTTCTAACTGGACTTGGCACAATGGGGAATGTATTTGTTTTTGTAAATTATATGTGTATGTTCGTTATGGGCCCTAGGAAGAAATCTATACATCTTATTCGCATCCACTTGGCTTTTACAAATATCATAAAGCTTCTCTCCAAGGGAACCCTAAAGACAATGGCAGTGTTCGGCTTGGGAAACTTCCTCAATGACACAGGCTGTAAGATTGTGGCTTGCCTGGAGCAGGTGCCCGGGGCCTGTCCATCTGCACCAGCGGTCTCCTCACGGGGGTCCAGGCCGACACCATGAGTCCCGGACACTCCGGGTGGAGGAGGCTCAAGCTAAAGGATCCATGGCACATTCTTCCCTTGTTTCTCTTCTTCTGGATTCTCAACCCTTTGTTAAGCATGAACGTGATCTGTTCTGTCCCGAGCAGGAACACATCACAAGCTAGTAAAAGTGACATCCATTGTTATTTTCTACTAAAACTCCAGGCAAAAAACTGGATTTTTCTAATTCTCATGGTTCTGAGAGATACTGTGTCTCTGGGTGTCATGGGTGGGGCCAGTGTCTACATAGCGTTTCTTCTCCACAGGCACCACCAGCAGGTTCTCTACCTGCAGAACAAGGTCTTCTGCAAAATTCCCCGAGCTCAAAGCCATTCAGAGTGTTCTCCTTCTGATGCTGAGTTCTCTTTTCTTTTATTGGACAGATTGTGCCATTTCTTTATATGTAATTACCTCCTCAGAGAAATATTTCTTAGTAAATGTTCAAGAATTCCTGACCCTTGGTTATGCGATCGTCAGTCCATTTGTGCTGATTCACAGAGATGGACGCCTAGCTGAATATTGGCATGCTTAACAATGATTTCAGAAAAATGCCTATTTCTTTGATGTCTTCAGTAAGGAAGTTTGAAATAACTACTGGCTTTCCTAAGCTTTATATTTTAAAAATCAAGTAAGAATGGCTTAAACAACTAAAAGTTCATCCTCACGCAATATACCTACTGAGCAGCTAGCCCTTACCTGATAACAGAGATCATCAGAGATCATCTTTTCATCCTCCATCCTGCCACCCTTCAAAATATGGTGTAACATTTATATATGTACAATAGCTCTTTAACCACCAGGCTTCCTGTAGTGAGGAGAACAATTTGGCAAAATTACTAAAGCATTCACCTTTTAGTCAGGACACATACTAGTTTAAGAACTTCAATAGCAAAATATTGTATTTTATTATAGGAACACTAACTCTCCAGCAGAAGGTGCTATTTTGTTAGCTACATGAAAATACTCAGGAGCTAGGGGTGTACCTGAGGGGAAAGAGCACCTGCCTTTCATGCATGAGGCCATTTGTTCCATACCCAGCACCAAACAGGAAAAAGAAAATAATCATAAGTATCTGTCCATACAAAAACATTTGAAATTTTGGTATTTATGAAAGAATGGGTAAATTCAAAATGTATTGATATGAAATAATAATTGAGAGTGTTTTAATGGATAAATTAAAAGTAATGTGAAAATAATAGAATTCAAAATGGAACAAAATTATTAGATTTTTATCTTCATCATCTTCTGCAAGAATAAAAAAAAAGTAAGAGTTGTTATCTGTTTTGAGAGAAACTAGGCAAATGGAGGCACAGTGAGTAGAAGCCTTTCTATATTTTCTGGTTTTTGAAACATGTAAAAGCATTGTTTTCAAAGTCTAAATTAATTGAGAAAATAATTTATAACTTGTTTCTAGAAATCATTTGTTAGTGCTATGGCACTCCCCACAATCATCAACTATTTTTTCTCTCATTAGAGCTATAAAAATAATCTGGTTCTGCATTATTTAAAGAGTTTGGCTTTAATTTTTTAAATGGAACCAAAGTACATATTTGGCCACAATGTATGTATAGCTTTATCAGTAAGATAATTGATCAAGCCATTTTAAAAAACATTTCATGCTCTTTTTCTTTCATGCACATGTGGAGATTAACTGTGTCAACCTGGCTCCCTTGGGAACCACCTAGGGGATTAATAAAATACATTTCTGGGTGTGTCTGGGTGAGTCTTGGAGGCATGACCTTGGGTACTACAGATGGCCCCTGGCCCCTTAGTCACTGGACATTTCCCCTGCTCTGCTTCCTGGCTAACATGAACCAAACATCTTCATTCCACCACGATGTGTCTATCTTGGAGCAGCCAACCATGGACTGAACTCCCTGAAACCTCTAATCCTTTAATTTGTGGGTACCAGTATTGTGTCTCAGTGACAGGAAAGCTAATACAACTCATTGATAGTACAAAATCTTAGAGTAATTAGACTTCTACCACTTTATTAAGAATCCTTCTACCATATTTCTGTCTTTATGAAGACAAAGATTTTTGTAAATATTTGGACTTCTACTACTCTAATAAACAATAACTAAGCATTCATTTCTTTTTGGATTGGTTGTCCTATGTCCACATAGCTTTTTTGTTTGGTTAGTTGGTTGGTCTGGGTGTTTGTTTGTTTTGCTTTTTGGTTTTTCAGATGGGGTCTGTCTCATTATGTAGTCCAGGCTGGCCTCCACCTAGCCATGATCCTCCTGCCTTCCACGCAGCTTCTGAAGTTATTTATGTTATGCTGCATCATGATGTATGCTGGGATTTCTCTTTCTTATATAACTGTGACTTATTTGAAGGCAAGGACTGTATTATATCTTAGCTTTGTAGCATTCCTGGGACAACTTTTTCCCAGCAGAGAGCATAAAGAACAATAAAGTAAATATTTCTTGACTGGGTTCTAGTAACAGACTCAGAAGAATGGATGTAAAAGTCTTTCATGTAATAAAAAACAGTACTTAAAATTTTAATCACAAAGAAGAAACGATTTAGCAGTAAGAATAGGAACTGTCTGAATGAATAGGAGATGCTGGGTAACCAGTGGCACAAAACTATTAAGGGTGCTCTGGAATTTGAGTTGCCAAGTGGAGGCTATTTGGAGCTTCCCTCTGAAAAGTCAGAACTGAACTGAGAAAATGTAAATTCAATCTAAAATCTTAACCAAAAAACAATTACAACTAGAGAAATGCATCATTAAAACTGTTACACACTTTAGAGGAATAAAAGAAAGGTAGGAGAAACTGCAAACACTGAATTTTAGAAAACACTGATGTGGTTCGTAACCACAACTACTCTTCATTTCTCTTGTACGTATAGATTTGTAACCAATAAAGTCAAAATAGGAAGATGTATTCTGCATCATTTTTTTCTGTAAAATCTTACATAAATTTGAAGCCATAATGGCTGAAATCTTCCTAAATTTGGTGAAAGACACAAACCTGAGAGCATAAACTTAGTGTTTATATCACAGAAAAAATGAAAATTATGCAAAGTAATCCATACATGAGTTTAGTGCACCCATATATATGTATACATATTTCAAAACAACATATACATGGTAAATACATAGATATTTGTCAGTTAAAAATAAAATAAATATAATTTTAAAAATGAAAAGATTCACAGAATAGTGTTTGCAAAGCATACGTCTTCTAAAGGGTTAATAACCAAAATATATAAGGGACTCAACAGCACATAAATAAAATAACCTGATTAAAAATTAAGCAAAAGAGGGGCTGGGGATTTAGCTCAGTGCTTCCAGCACCTGCCTTGCAAGCACAAGGTCCCGAGTTTGATTCCCAGTACCAAAAAAGAATTAAGCAAAAGATCTGAATGGACATTTCTCAAAAGAAGACATAAAATGGTCAACAGATCTATGAAAAATATTGAACATCACTAATCATTTGGAAAATGAAAATTAAAGCCAAAGGGGGTATCTCAGACCCCTTAGAATGGCTATGGTGTCATCAAAAAGACGTAAGAGAGTACAAGTTGGTGGGCATGTGAACAGAGCTCTTGCAAATTGGCAGTGGGAATGTAAATCAGTAAAGCTATGATGAAGAGTATAAAGGTTACTCAAAATTTTAAAATAGAACTACTATATGATCCAGAAATCCCACTGCAAGATATATATCCATGGGAAACGAAATCAATAGGTTGAAAAGGTATCAACACTACCATGTTTATAGTAGCTCTAGTCACAATAGTAAGATACAGAGAAAATGGAGCAATGTCTATTTAGGCACACAAAGTTGTAGATATGTAAATGAGGAAGTCTACAGATCTAACGTAAAACACAAAGATAATACATGTAATATTGTACTATATGCTTGAAATTTGCTAAGACTAGATTTTAGTTGCTTTTAGCACACGTTAAAAAAAGTAACTATGTAACTATGTGAGATAATAAATGTTAAATTGCCTGATTATAGTAACCACTCCACCACACATATTAAAACATCATGGTGCACACCTTAAACATTTACAATAAAAAAGTTCAATTAAGAAATTTCAGGTATCTTCCAAAAAGTGTTAAATCATCACATTACAGTGATACCTGCATAACCATGTGTGTAGCGGCACAATTCATAATAGCTATATCTTGGAATCAGCCTGTATGTCCATCAACAGATAAACGGCTAAAGAAAATGTGGCATTTGTACATGAGGGAGTAAACTTGAGTGATTTGTAACTAAATGGATACATCTTACAACCATAATGTTAAGTGAAATAAATTAGACACACAAGCTTAAATTTTACACGGTTTCTCTTATATGAGAAACCCAAATTATAAATAAAAAGCAAACTAAAAGATAGATAATGGGAAGTAGGGAGATAGAGCTTTCCCAAATGGGAAAGGGATCAACAGATGGAGGGAGAAGGTAGAAAAGGGAGGGAAAGAAGGTGAAAAGATGAATTAAGATGTTTTATGTACATGTGCCAACTCCACACAAGGAATATAAACATTATGTACTCCGAACATGGACTAATAAATATCAGGTACCCTAAAATAAAACAGGATAGCACCCAAAAAATCATTAGTGTATCTGCTTCGTAACTGAAATCTTTATATTCTGCTAAAACTCAACACAGAATCCTTCAGTCATTTGACACTGTAAAAAAATAGCCTCTAGAAGCCGATCCAATACCAGCAACTCTCAGTTCTTTCGAGATAATCATTCCTGCTTGCTAATGAATTCTCATAAGGTTTCTCTTTGGAATATGCAGGTAACCCAGAGCTAAGGCATGGGCTTTGTTAGGGCCAGGGATTTAGCTCAGTGGTTCCGGTGCCTGCCTTGCAAGCACAAGGTCCCAAGTTCAATCCCCGGTACCAAAAAAAAAAGGAATGGGCTTTGTGAAGTGTGCAACCCCAAGACCACAGCACTGAGTTCCCAAATTAGGAAACTAATCTCTTCAGTTGATTTCAGGATGAACAGAAATGCTCCAAGTTATGTATCAAGGGACTGATTCTTTGCCAAGCCTTTGGGTTTACGTCGAATACTTCTTTCCCACACTGAAGTACTCAACCTTTGGTTTAAAATCTCGGCATAGTCTTGTGTTGGGCTTCATCCTTACGTAAACATTAGATGCTATTTCAAGAAGAGAACCTCTTTTCATGAAAGAAGAAGGCTGAGGCAGGACCACAGGCAACACTGATTTGGGGTCTGTTAGGAATTATTTCTACTCTTACATACCTATTGAAGAGGAACTAATCAAGATTTTTCAAACTTTCAGCATACAAAGCAAGCTGTTTGACTGCAAGAAGATATTTTATTATTCTAATATTAGTAAAGAGGGCAGAAACAGATAGAGAAAAGCCCAGTAACTTTGTAATCATGTGGAACCAGTCAGTAAATCCATGTCAAAACTCAAATGAGCGCTCGTTTAAATCTAGACTCCTTTTCACGAAAGACTGACTTTTCTTCTCACATATGAAAAAAAAAAAATCACCATTTTTACTTGTGGTTACAAAAAATTCCATTTTTGGTAACAGACACCCTATAAATAACCGTTAAATAAGTGGAAGAATGAACTGAATAAGGGCCACTTGGAGGAGGGGGAATCGAACTCAGGACTTTGCGCTTGCAAGGCAGGCACCATGCCACTAAGCTAAATGCCTGGCCTGACTTTTGAAAACAAAATTTAAATGCATCAAATTCCGTACACCAAGATGAAACAGAAACTATGCATTAGTTCAACATATACATCTAAAACGGACTTAAACGGTGGTTTAGATGTGTCTCCTAACGCCTGGTGTGCAAGGTTTGTGTTCAAGCAGTTTTGGTAACGTCCTGAACTCTTCGTGCCTCTGAAAACATAACGTTACGGAATCTCTCACCACTGGGCCTTTGCTGAGACGGGGCAGATCCGATAACTTGTTATCCCAAAATAATCCGTGTTAGACCAAACGGTCCAGACGTCACTCAGGAACGGCACCCACTTTCTAAGAGTGAAGAAGGTGAGGAAACCAGCGGGACCGTCACTCTTCTAATGGAATTTCATGGCAATTAGTTAAATTACTTACAGTTTAGAAAAGATAGAAAGGAGGTGTTTTCCCACGGGTTAGTCTTCTTGCAAGCAAGCGAGCGGCGCTTGGTGACTTCAGCTGGGACGGGCAGTGGCACCGACCTTGCCCTTCAGGGGTGGCGCGTGGAGGGTAACTACTGCAGCACTCGGGGGCGGGCATCCCCGAGAATCCAGACGCAAAGCCAAGCCCTCCACCTCCTCCTTCCGCACCCGGTGGGGCGCGAGGCCGGCGGGTGGCTGCTTGGTGCAGGGGCAGGGGTCTCACTTCGGGTGCGAGAGGTCCAGGGTCAAATCCCCGGCGAGTCCGCTTCATCTTCTCTTAAGAAGACTTCAGGTACACGAAGTGCTTTCCCGACTGTCCGCGCCAGGACATGGAACTGTCTTCCAGGCCTCTGGGACTTCACACAGACGCGAGCCTCGCCGAGGACCCTCCTGGATCCTCTGGCCACGCTTAGCGCCTGCGTGAGTGCATGCGTGCTTACGTAGCCCGTGCGTGTGCTTGCTCCTGTGCGTGCTTGTCCTCCTACAAGCGGAGAGACCTGAACGGCGGAGCCACCGACCGAAGTGTAATCCCCCCTTCTCACACCAGGGTGCGCTCGCGCGCGCGTCCAGGAAGTCAAGTGAGCTCTGCTCCCCGGGTTTGAGACTCCAGCGTCTTTCTGTCCCTGCGTTTTGCCGATGCGTTACTAGATTTTTACTCTATAGAATTCAGTGAATACCAAGTGCACCTCAGTGCCAGATGTGAAGAAAGCAATGATGTGTAGGCTAAATTTAGCATTTTATTCCATGGAACTCTTTTATAATTAGTGTATGTTTGTAATACACAACAGTCCACGTTGGGGTGAATGGAACATGCATATAACACAACTTGATCATCCCAGATCCCTTTGCCCGCCACCCGCCTCCCAGCCCCTTCCCATTGGCTCATGCTAGCTAAATTAATGTGCTGCTTCAGAATCACCTGGTGTTTGCTTTTGTTGTTGCTGTCTTAGTTACTTTCCTCTTTGCTGAGGCAAAATATCCGACACTTAAAGTTAAAGAAGGAAAGGTTTATTTAGCTCACTGTAGAGATTTCATTCCATAGTTGGCTGGTTTCAAGGCAGGGCAACGTGGCAGAGGGTCATCACCGAAGAGAAACAGTTCATGGGGGGCAAAAGGTAGCAAAGCAAGCAAGGGCCTCAGTAGCTTCTTTCTGCCCCTTTTGTACTCTGGCTAGGCCACAAGGGCAGGGTGTGCCCAACCAATCAGTGGACTGATTTAGTAATCACCCACCCTCAATCCCAGTATCACACACTCTAGATCCAGCCACCTCTGAAAAAGCCCCACCTATGACTGCATGAGGCCTTGAGGGGACATTTAGACCTGAGCCATAACAGACCCAAGACTGAAATCTTCCTTCTCCATTTCTTTTGTGCTTCAAGGTTCAGCTTGCCCTGCTCACCTTAGTATCCCGAAAGAATGTGGGGCTCTTTGTCTTAATTCTGCCCAGTTTCAAGGGCCCGCCAAGTATAAAGTTGCAAGGTCTTTGTTTAGAGCTAAGAAGTAATGCAGTCTTTATATAAATATAAGTTTATGATTTATTTGTAATTTGATATAATTTTATACTTTGAAATAGAAGGTGCCATTAAGTTTGAAATTTAAAAAGAACTTCCTCCAGCTTGTTTTTTTAAGGGTTTTCTCAGAATTCAGAAAGTCAGTTTTATGCCATTTAGGTAGAAGTTTAAATAATTCTTCTTCGAGAAATTTTGCTATCCCAAGAGAGGGAAGTTACATTTTCACATGTAAGTGTCTGATAGTAAATGACACAGGCAGATTATCCTAAAATGAAGCCTAGAGTCAGTAAACTGCACTTACAGTCGCAGTGTCCAATTGCTTTAAGACCTAATTGATAATTGCTGACCAGCAATCAAAGGGCACTAAACATCGGAAATAAATGTGAGCAACAGAAATAAAAAATAAACTGAGAAAAAAAAAACAAGGAAAATATTAGGTAGAGGAAAGAAAACTTCTCAGGAAAGTTAGAGAGAGAGAGAGGGAGAGGGAGAGACAGGGAGAGAAAGAGAGGATATAATAGAAAAATCAGAATGAAAAGGTGAAAGTCATCGTCCAGGATGTAAAGTAAAAACATAAAAGGGAATTTCAGCAGTTGCACTCCTTAGTAAGTACCCAAACGAACAGAAAACCTGTGTCCGAGCCAAAATCTGCACCAAATGTGTATACCAGCTCTATTCATACCTGCTAATGCTTGGAAGCAACCAAGATGAATGTACTTCAGTAGGTGAGTGGTGCAATGGAATATTAGCAAGCAAAGGAAATGAGCTAGCAAGCCGCACGGAGACAAGGAGGAAGCTCCAATGCATTTTCCTAAGTGGAGGAAGCCAATAGGGAAAGGCTGCATAATGTAGGTATAAGTCAATTAGACGACATTATTGGAAAGATAAAACTGTAGAGACAATAAAGAGATCAGTAGTTTCCTTAGGGAAAGGAGGGATGGATGGAGAAGTGGAGCATGGGAGTTTCTGGGCAATGCAACCATTCTGTATGGTACAGTACGGGGGACACTCGTTATTATTCATTTCTCAAAACCCACAGAAGGTGCAACACTGAGATTAAATCCTAATGTAAAATTTAGTTGATAAATGTGTCAATATTGTTTTACCAATTGTCACAAATGTACTGCCATAATATAACATGTAAATAATAGGGGAAGCTATACAGGAAGAGAAGGAAAAATGGGAGCATCATTTTTTCTGTAAACCTAAAACTACCTAAAATAATCCATTCATTAAAATGTAAAAAACATAAAATAAAGAAATTTTCAGAAAGCAGAGGAAACATCCTGGAAGTTCAAACTTCAAGTAAGAGGAGTTCCAGAAAAAGAAAAGGAAGAACAGAGAACACAGAACTGAGAAAATAAATGACAAAAATATCAAGCTAATTTCCCAAACTAAAATAATTTAGTAATGTAAAAGAGTTCTCAGCATAATAAAACTAGAAATACCTTAAGGTTTATGTTTCAGACATTTATTTCAAAGCATTAAGGCTAAGAAATCTTACTGAACAAGAGAAATAAATGCTAGTGGCAAATGAAGTATCAGTAATTTGAAAGCAAAGCTGAAAGCTAGAAGAACACGGAGAACTTTCCCATAACCCCGAAATAAATTTCCAAGTCCTGAAAGAAAATATTCCCCAGCCTAGCCTTCCTTACACAATCATTCAAGGAAGTCAGAGAAGTATAAAAGATGTTCTCTAACCCTAAAAATATTTAAAGTCTCATCTCCAATAAACTCTCTTTCAGGAAACTAGTTTACAATGTGCTTCACCAAAGTGAGAAGAAGCCCTATTGTGACAGGAAAAGATTTGGGAAACAGCGCATCTGAGGCAAAGGCAGGCAAAGGAACGCATACTAGGATGGGAGGAAGACAGGATGGGCGCTTGACAGCCATGTGTAATTGCTATATAATTTCTTTTTCATGCAAAAATTTTAATGGTTATTTATGGGAGGTGATTTTTTTAAATGATTACTATATTCAGAAAAGAAAAGATGGGTGAATAATATTTGCCCATCACATTTATAGACAGTGAATTCAAATTCAATGAAAATGATGATATATTTGGAAGGCAAAACAATGACTGGAAGAATTCCTATGCGTGGAGTTCATGAAGGTGAGGAAAGAGAGGTGGTGGAAAAACACTAAGTCTAAAAAATCAAGAACTAGGGCTGAGGATCTGGCTCAGTGGTTCTGCCACCTGCCTCAAAAGCACAAGGTCCTGAGTTCAATCCCAGGTACCAAAAAAAGAAAAAAATTGAAAACTAACAATAAAAACATGTATTAGAACACAATTTTGTGTCTTCCAGTAACAAAGACCCAAAAAGACCAACAGCCCCTGAGGCCGTCTGAGGGTGTCATTGGCACGTGCCGTTCGGGGCCGCGCTGGAAAACCACAGCAACACAAAGCAAAAGGCAAATGGCTGCCCAAAGGGAGCAAAACAAGAGAAAGAGAGCCAGCGTTTTTCTTGCACATATTTGTGAAGTGATTGAGCGTCTAAAACGTGTGGTAACTCTGATCAAAACTATATTCTAAAGGGCTGGGGATTTAGCTCAGTGGTGCTGCCGCCTGCCTTGCAAGCGCAAGGTTCTGAGTTCATCCCAGGTACTGTGTGTCCTCGACCCAGGAAATAGCTGGCAAAGTTTTTTTCCCATTCTGTAGGTTGTCTCTTCACTCTCTGAACTGTCCGCTTTGCTGCACGGAAGGTTTTTAATTTGATGTGTTCCCGTTTGTTGATTTTTTTATACTATTTCTTGTGCAATTGGGGTTCTGTTCAAAAAGCCCTCGCTTATGCCTCTGTGTTCTGGAGTTTGACTGTTTTATCTTCCAGCAGGTTACCTTTCGGTTTTGACGTTCAGATCCTGGGTCCGGTGTGTTCACGGCCCAGCCGCCCCACGAGGCTTGTGGTCGTTCGGTACTGCAAACACGACCAACAGAAAAACAAAACAGAGTATTTAATTAAAAGGAAGGGTTAGACTGAGAGCCCACACCTGGGCAAGTGACTGCGCCAGGCAGAGGAAAGGGCCCGCGCTCCGCTCCGTGAGAGGGGCCGGCCGGCCGCCCGGGGAGGAAGAGGAGCGCAGAGAAAGCCCGGCCGCAAGGGCAGGGGGAGCCCCGGGCCCCCGGCGCTGCCCGCCTCGCTTCCCGGGTCGTCTCCTCCACAGACTTTGCCCCTCGGACGCTTCCAGCTCCGCTCTGCTCCCTCCCGGCGGGCGCGGGCCCCGCCCCAGCCTCGACCTCCCCAGACTGCGCCTTCCCGGGAAGCAGCCCGTCCGCCGGCTGCGACCCCGGCTCCGCCCCGCCCCGCCCGAGTCCTCCCAGCCGCCGTCGGGCGCACGCGTGCTCCAGGCCGACCGCGCGGAGCCGCCGGCATCCGGACGAGGTGGCCGAGTGGTTAAGGCGATGGACTGCTAATCCATTGTGCTCTGCACGCGTGGGTTCGAGTCCCACCCTCGTCGGCGGGCTCCTTTTAGTTCGTGTCCAGCGGTACTTCATGTAACTTAAGTCTCTTGACTTCGTGAGAATCAAGTTTTTCTGTTCCACAGATATTGCTGTGATTTGCCTGGATTTTCACCCTCACGGGTAATTGGACACCATTATTAGGCGAGATGTTTCCTTGATCCTGTAATGAATTTCCTCCTGGTGAGTTTCCTCCCTAAAGAAGGCCTCAGGGACAGGGAGAGTGTGGCAGACAGGGAAGAAACTGGCTGCGAGAGGGAGAAGAGGTGACTCACCATGAAGACAAGATCAGCAGAAACACGCTCGGAGTAACAGACAACCCCGACAAACGTAACGAGGCAGAAAGCCGATTCCTTCGATTCTCAGAAACAAATTGACACCCAAAGACTGAAGAAACCTGTAGCACTGAAGTCATGGCCACAGGCTTTGAGCGAATTTTTAAGAAACCTGGGTTGTCATTTTTAAGTGATAACCACACAAACCAAAAATTTACTCTTACAAAGGTCAGGTCCTCTTTCCCAGGTCTTGGCCATGTTTACAAACCCTCAAACAACGGTGCAGAATTAAAGTGCACTCTTTGAACTGTACCTCACAAGCCCTTTTCACTTATATGCAGTCTTCCCTATCATCATTTTAATAACTTCGTGGTAGTCAGAGCAGTGGACATCGTAATCTGCTTTAGCCATTCTTCTATTTTTGAAATCAATTTTCTTGGTACTGGGGTTCGAACTCGGGTCTTTGCACTTGAGCAGCAGGCGGCAAAACCACTGAGCTAAATCCCCGGCCTGAAATCAATTTTTTTTTAGGAGAATTAATGACTTCAGATTGATTGTTGGAGAAGTAGTCAAAGACTTGAATAATTATTATAGTTTATATTTGCATAAAATTACATTATGCTATGTATTCATATGTATTTTGTCTTTTTTAAGTAGGATGACCAAAATTTTCTCAAATTCCATTCTCTAGTTATCCTTTTATTTGCATAAACCTATCCATCCTTAGAATAACTTACTGTAAAAATATTTTCCCGCTTTTTAAATCAGTTTTTAAATAATTCAGTCACAAAACATTTAAAATACACTGAAGCTGGGGCCAGGAATTTAGCTTAGTGGTTTCAACACCTGCTATGTAAGCACAAGGACCCGAGTTTGATCCCCGATACCAAAAAAAAAAAAAATACACTGAAGCTTGTTAGTATAAAACAGCCATGTAATTATCTCTGAATTTCTATTTATCACATATTTTAAATGTTTTACAAAACTTATAATTTTTAAATATTTTGCCGTGAAACTCTGCATGCACTGAGAAGTTCGTGCAACATATATGCCAACTCAAACAACTTCAAAGCCAACACTTGCATGGCTGTGACAGGGTCCAAGTAAAGGTCCCTCCCAGTCATACCCCCTCCCCTCCTCAAAGGTAACCCTAAACTGGCTTTCCCTGTTACTGCTACTTTGCTTTTTTTACTTCATTCTTAATTCTTCATTCTTAAACCAATACTTACCTATATCTGAACTTCATGTAAATAGGATGTATTTTCCCACTTTTCTATTAGCCATACTCAGTAGGCTTCATCACTGTTGCTATAGAAGTGATTTACCCACTTCTGTTTCTGTGTAGTTTGCCATAGTGAGGTAGGAGATGGAACAAAGACGAGCGAACAGCAAGAAGATGTGGGGTGAGGATCGAGAAACCACAAGGACAACGATGTCAAAAAATCAGTCAACAGAGGTCAACCTGTCCCCCCAGAGTCCCAGCCATGTGCAAACCCAGAAGCACGGACCCTGGTCTGCATCCAGCCTCACTTACATTGTGGTTTTGACCCCGCCGTGGACCCTGGGTGCCAGGACCTGCTTCTAAAAACCTTGTGTGGGGGAAAACTCCCCTCCCAAAGTTGAGCAGTCAGGGGTCCCCGTGGGCCAGAATCCCTGCCCAGCCCCAGCCCCAGCCCCAGAGCCTCCCGTAGCCCCGGCAGCAGAGATCCAGAGCTGCCCCAACTGGCCTGGAGCTCTCCGGGCTGGTTGGGTCCCACCCTGTGAAGTGCGCCTTCTTCACCATCTTGTCACTCCTCAGGGTGTCCTGCGAGATGACAACTCTGGACCTCCACCCGACAACAGTAGTGTGAATGTGCTACAATTTATTTATGCCTTGTATACATCGTCTGGGGCTGAGAAGCAAACCACCCTAAAATTTCCTTAAGACATTTATCATCCCCCAACTTGAGAGTCAGGATTCCAGGAGAGAAGCGGCTTGCTGAGCTTCAGCTCAGTGTTCCCCACAAAGCTCCAATCACGTCCTGGCAAGGGCTTCAGCCATTCATTGTAAGGCTAGAGGAGGGAGAGACTGGTGCCCCGGGCCTGGACACATGGTTGCGACGGGATGCCAGACTGAGGCTCTGCACACTCACCAACTGCTGTCCGGAGGTCACTCTCGGCCCCTTATCATTGGATCCCTCCACAGGACAGCTCGTCTCCCCAAAGCAGCAAGAGCCAGGGAGGGCGCAAGACAGAAGTCACCATCTATTATAATATCCTTGCAGAAGTGACATCCCATTGCTTTTACTGTTTTATTCTACTGGCCGTGATTAAGTGGGTCCAATCCACACTCAAGAGATCACATGGGACATGAATAACAGGAGCTGGGGTTCTGGAGGGACTGGCTGAGAAGCTGCCTACCACGCTCGTTGCAATGGTGATATTTATTTGTAGCTGTTATAAATTATGTTACTAGGAAAATTCTTGTTCATTTCTTCTGATACATACTTACATATGCAAAAGTTTGAGTCATAAATTATAGATATGCTGATTTTAGTAAAAAGGTGCCAACTTTTCCTAAAGCACTCTTATAGGCTTGCATCTTCCCAGCAGCTTGGGCATACTCCTGGTGGCCCGTGTCCTTGCCACCACCTAGCACGGTCACTCTGTAGCATTGTTTGGCATTCGTGTGGTGTTATAACACTGCTTGTTTAATTTCTATGATGGAAAAGTCCAATAGATCCAGCAGTAGAAAAAATGGCATAAAGAATGTGTTCCTGCACACCAGCTACTCACTTCAGAGTTACCAACACCTTATGGGAAAAGGATCATTGAGCTCACATTATTCCTCAAAGTATCTGTCCTGGTATTATGAGTAATTGCATTTAACATTATTAGCGATTCTGCAGTATTGCCTAATAATCAGATTAGTTCAAATTTCCTCAACTGTTTAAAAATGCATTTTACATTGACAACACCAAATGCTACTCGGGATATGGAACAACAAGAAACTCTCGCTAATTGCTGGTGGAAGGGCACCAAGGTCCAGCACTTCCGAGAAACTGGGGCGACAGCTGGCAGTGGTTGCCAGTGCTAGGGCCTGGGGTGAAGGATGGAAAGACAGAGAAAATGGTGCACTGTCTAACCGAGTGTGTTTTTCCTACTGGGTTGGGGATGCAGGCAAAATGGGTGAGACAGCTGCAGTGATGTCAAGCTGATCCCTACAAGGGGCCACGTGCGCTGGAAGGAACCTAAGGGTCCTAGTAGTGGGCTCCATTCCAATCTTCCAGTTCCTCATTTTTTTCATATTCAAAATATTTTACACCTTTCAGATTCTTGAGACAATAAGTGAGAGAAAAGATGTGAAATTGTAGGCTTTCCAAGATACGAGAGCCATGTTAACATGTGGCTCTCCCATTCAGAAAGACACACAGGAGGGTGTCAGCTGCAGAACCAGGCCTAAGGGGAGCGGCAGGACTCGTGGGCCTTAAAATCCAACAGCCTTGGTACAGGCCTAAGAATATCGAAAGCCACCAAATAAGCATATCCCTGCGGCAAGCAGACTCGGGAAAGTGGTGAGAAACGTACGTCTGGAAACTTAGTTCTACAAGTCCCTCGGTTTGGGTGCTAAAGGCGGTGGAGAAGTGTAGAAAGGAAAATGTGCACCCAGGAACCTGCTCCTCTGAAACAGTGGCAGAGTTCGGGAGAGTCTGGAAAACAAACGCTAAGCAATCATTAGAAGATTCTTTGCTATAAGCTTCCCATGTGCTGTGAAGAACCGAATGAAGCTATGAGAATGCAGACAGTGGGGCCTCAGCCTGATAGGTCAGGAGAAACATCTCAGGGTTCACTGCCACAGCTGCGGACCGGAGGCGCGCAGAGCACGCAGCAGTTTCTCACTGACATCTGCTGACAGGGCTGGGCACCTACTCTCGAGAAGTCCCCATTTTATTAGGGCTTACAAAGTTTTGAATTAAGTATTTGGGCGGTGATATGAGCCAGGAGAAAAAGACTCACAAATTTTCATGTCTACATAGTATCGACGTAGTGTTAAGAGATCTGTAACAAAATATTGACTTTTTCAGTTTTACATAGTAAAAATATTTCCCAGTTTGTCAGCTCTGTTGCTTGTTTGCTGGCATGTTTAAACATTTTAAGATCTCTTTTTTGCGTATTTTTTACATTCAGAATGAAATTCAGAAACACACATTAAAGGAAATCATTTTCTGTTTCCCATTCTGCAGAAAGAACCACCAACGCAACTGTGGACCTTGCTCTTCATTAGATGCAGTACTCGTTTGCATCCTCACAAACCAGGTGAGACAAGCCACAGGTAGAGGAACACGGGACACCGGCCATTTACATTAAAGGGAGCAAGGAGAGTCCACATTTGTATTTTCTTCTTTTTATAAATACATTCCAGACAAGTGCACAGGAAACTAGTAAGTGCGGCTTTTCCCAGTATGTCAAAGATAAGTCAGCCAGACACAAGTCAAAGCAGTGAAAACAGATTTTATTTAATAACGAACGGCCCTATATAACCGAGGCGTTCGGGTAGTGAAGGGGGGGGCGGGGCGGGGGGCAAGAGTCGGGGCGGTGAAAAATCACAAACAGTGAAAGTGGAAGAAGTGTTGGTCCTCGTGAAACCCACCTGGCCTTACCGGAGTTAGATGCCTGTCCCTCAGCAGAGGCCGGGCCTAAATTCAGATGCTGACTGAAACAGAGCATCCCCCTCAGGCAGGCTCCTGAAGGATGTGGGTCCGCCTGGGATGGGCTGTGGCTGTCGGTGTTTCTTCAGGTTAGGGGCTAGGGAGAGGGCTCAGAGGAGCCAAACTGGAGTTTCTGTCAAGTAAACTGGGAAAGCGGACAGCTGGCGACTGTGGGAACCGTGTATATGCAATCATTAAACCCCAGCAATGAAATAAAGTCCTAAGGGAAACCAATTCAGCTGCATTACCCGCAACGCCCACGAGGTGGCGACAACGTCATGGGGACAACTGGCAAGCAGGTGGGCGAGGGCCTGCAGTGCGCCCTGGCCTCACTGGACGGAACCGAGCAGCCTCTTCTGGGTCCTTGGGTTCAGGGGCCTGAATCTCCCCTAAGTGATGCTTGATTCCTCTCGGTGCTCCCCTGCTGACCATGAGAAACACGTCCATTAACCTGGGCCTTTTTAAACCTTTGCCGGGGGGTGAAAAGCGTGGTTGTGGAAGTACTGAAGCCTGGTACAGGCCGAGGCACTGGGATTACTGCACCCCAGGACCCCACCCAGGGCTCAGCGGTCACCCACATCAGTGTCCCTCGCGTACACACCACGCCAGGCAGGGGCAAGGCCCAGCACATCATCTGCAGCAGGAAAGTATCCACAGACACCTAACAGACGCGGATGTGGAGCTGCATGATAAAACTTCATACCTAAGGAAAAAATTTAATGATCGGAAACATTGTTCAAAACCTACCTAATACTTACGAAATCTCTGACTCAAATGTCTTTCTTACAATGGTTTGGTCTGAGTGTGAATCTCCACAGTTCCGCACACGGCATCTGGTTGCTATTCCTCTTAAATAAATTTTGATCCATAACATTTACCCACCCAATCTCTGAGTAGTTATGTATGCTTAAAAAAGGAACTGGCAGCCTACTATGGGTGGTAGAGACTAAATGACCATGGCTTGCCATGGCTTTTAGATTGTTTATTTGAAAACTGTAAGGGGAAAAAAATGTTTATTTTCTAAATAGAAAAAAAGTCAGTGAAGTCATTTTACATTTAACTTAAAAAGTTCTGAACATCTTTGAGTTTATTGTTGAAATATATAAAATCTTAGTTCCATCTGCAGTAAAAAATTTTTGTATCTATAGACAAAATATTAAAAGACATCTCAACACTATTATTCTGAATTAAGAAAAAGAAAAAAGAATGGGGAGTTTCCATCTACGCTAAAATAAGAAAAAAAGTGCAATAGAAGAATGTAATATTGTGGTGTTCCCTGAACTAAGGGAGAGAGGTGACTGATTAGGTTAAACAGAAAAGATATATATTAAATATCAAAGGAGAAAATACAGTAATCAAGACAGTTTTCCCAAAGTCAGTTATATAAAAACATTCCACCAAGTCATGAGCTTTTAAGAATTATTAGAACTTTATTTGTAGCCAGGCATGGTAGTGCGCATTTGTAATCCCGGTGCTCTGGGACCCTGAGGCAGGAGGATTCACAAATTCGAGTTGAGCCTGGGCAATTCTGGGAGATCCTGTCTCGAAATCAAAAAGGGCCCAGTATGAAGGCCCTAGGTTCAGTCTTCAGCATGGAAGGTGGAGGCTAAACAGGTTTATAAGTTTATAGTAGTTTGCCTCAATAAGTACAGTTAAAGTTATATTTGAGGCCAATCTCCCTAATGAACATAGATGCAAAAATCCTCAATAAGATACTGGCAAACAGAATGTAGCAAATCATCAAGGAGGTCATACACCATGACCAAGTCGGATTCATCCCAGGGATGCAGGGATGGTTCAACATACACAAATCAATCAATGTAATACGCTATATCAATAGAGCCAAGGACAAAAACCATGTGATCATCTCAATAAATGCAGGAAAAGCATATGACAAAATCCAACACTCACTCATGATAAAAACCCTACAGAAAATTGGAATAGTCTTTATCTCAATCTGGTAAAAGCCATATGACAAACCAACAGCCAACATCATACTAAATGGACAAAAACTGAAAGCTTTCACTCTAAAATCAAGAACAAGAGGGCCAGGAATATACCTCAGTGGTGCTGCTGCCTGCCTCACAAGCACAAGTTCCTAAGTTTGATCCCTAATACCAAAAAAAAGAATAAGACAAAGATGTCCACCATTCTTATTCAATATAGTTCTGGAAACATTAGACAGAACAATTAGACAACAGAAATAATAAAAAGAATAAGGTTAGGAAAGGAAGAAGTTAAATTATCATTTGCAAATGACATGATACTCTACATAGAATACCTCAAAAACTACCAAAATACTTCTAGATTTAATAACCAAATTCAGTAGCGTAGCTGGATACAAAGTCAACAATCAAAAATCAATAGCCTTCCTGTATATAAAAAATAAATTCAATGAGAAATTATGAAAACATCTTTCACAATAGCATCCAAACAAAATGAAATACCTAGGAATCAATCTAACAAAGGAAGTAAAAGACTCTACATTGAAAACTATAGTAGTCTGAAAAAGGAGATCAAAGAGAGTATTAGAAAATAGAAAGACATCCTTTGTTCTTGGGAAGGAAGAACCAATATAGTGAAAATGGCCATACTTTCAAAATTGTTACACAGATTTAATGCAATTCTGATCAAAATTCCAACAGCATATCCCACAGAATTAGATAAAACAATCCTAAAATTCATTTGGCACCAGAAGAGACCTAGAACAGCAAAGGCAATTCTGGGCAACAAAGACCAGGTGGGGGCATCACAATTGCTGACTTGAAATTATACTACAAAACTACTGTGATAAAAACAGTATGGTACTAGAAAACAAAAACAAAAACCAGATCCGAGGATCAATGGAACAGACTGGAAGATGCAGAAGCAACTCAAGACATACTCAGACACTTTATCTTTTTTTTTTTGTACTGGGGATCAAACCTGGGTCCTTATGCTTGCGACGAAACCACTGAGCTAAATCTCTGGCCCTCAGCCACCTTATCTTTGACAAAGGAGCCAAACACCTTCACTGGAAGAATGATAGCCTCTTTAATAAATGGTGCTGGAAAAATTGGCTTTCTACCTGTCAAACATTTAAACTAGACCCATATCTTTCACCATGCAGTAAACTAAAATCAAAATGGATCAAAGATCTAAATATTAAAACAGAAACTGTTTTAAATCTGCTGGAAGACAGAATAGGTAGAACTCTCAAAGACATTGGTGTAGGCAAAGACTTCATGAACAAAACCCCAATCACAAAGAAACTATCACAAAGATTAACAAGTGAAATCTCATCCTATTAAAAAGCTTTTGCACAGCAAGAAACCACCAAACAAACCAGTGTGAGGAAAAAATTTTTGCCAGGTGTTCCTCAGACAAAGGACCACTATCTATAATATATAAAGAATTCAAAAAAACCAGACCCCCTTCCAAAAAAATTTAAAGAACCAATCCAAAAATGGGCATCTGAAATGAATACACTTCTCAGATGATAAAGTAAAAACAGCAAATAGATATATGAAAGAATGTTCAACATCACTGGTCATTCGAGAGATGCAAATGAAAACAACGCTGAGATTCCACTTCACTCCAGAAAGAATGGCTGCTATCATGAATTCAAGCAGTAACAGACGCTAGTGAGGCTGTGAGGAGAAAGGAACCCTGCTCCACTGCTGGTGGGAGTGCAGCCTGGTGCAACCACTGTGGAAATCAGTATGGCGATACCTCAAAGAACTAAAATGAGAGGATCCGTTTGACTCAGCTATTCCACTTCTTGGTATCTTCCTGAAAAAATTAAAAGCATTATACCACAGAAGTATATGCACACCCATGTTTATAGCAGCACAGTTTGTAATAGCTAAAGCTTGGAAACAGCCCAAATGCCCAATCGACTGACAAATGGATACAGAAAATGTGGTTTTTTTATACAATGGAGTACTACTCTGCCAAAAAGGATGAGCTTGAGACATTTGTAGCTAAATGGATGGACCTTGAGACCATACTCAACTGAAATAAATCGGACACACGTGTTTAAATACCGCATTGCTTCTCTGGTGTGAGAAACCAAAGTGGAAATAAGGACTGAGATGTGTAACAGATATTGGGGAAAGGGAAGAAAATGTTCAAATGGGAAGGGGAAGAGGGGGGTAGGGAAAGGAAAAAAGGGACAAGAAAACAAGTGAAACTAGAAGGAAAAAATAGAAACGAAGCTTTTGTAAATAAGGAGGGGAACAGAGGCCATAGGGAGCAGATGGGGAAAAAAGAAGCATGTACAGGTACACATTCCCCACCATGAATGTTTTCACTATGTATATGTAAAATGCATCAATGTTTTGCTTCAAAAAAATTGTATTTGAAATTATATCTGAAATTATATTTGAGACAATTTAGCTAGCCCACTTTCAATGTGTCGTTTTTGGGAGCATTTTTAGAAACATTTCAATTATCTCTGGGGCAGCACTCTGCCTATCCTCCAAAGAGGGACTGACCGATACAAACCAGAAGAGGGGATGAGGGAAAACAGAAAACTAGGAAACAGAAGGAATCCAAAGACCTGACTCCTTTAAATCAAGACTTTCCATGGCTCTCTTAATGCCAGCTAAAGAATATAATTAAAAGTGCTTTAACTTAACATAAAAATAAATCATTTTGGTAAATCAGTAAAATTTAATAGGCATCTTTGTAACACTGAAAGCATTCCTCCTTTTCCAAAACTAAAAACATCAGAGAAAGCCCTAAGACGCGAGAGTAAGAAGCAGGCATTCCCGAGTTGGTTAAACATTAGTGACTAGCAGATGTAAGAGCCACTGCATCTTGGCAAAGGGAGAGGCTGTATCTACTCTTCACACCTTCTCAGCACGCATAAAGCATCCAGAGAACAGCCCTCTGAGGGGGTGCTGGGTCCTACATGCCACTTTGACCGGGTCCTCCAAAACTGAAGGACGTGTGCTTATGAAGGATGTGACACAGAGCTAAGGAGGAGGCTGGGAGTAAAGCTCAGGGGTTGACCACTCCGCCTCACATGCACAAGCCCTTGAATTCTACCCTCAGCACGGAAAATTAAAAAGACAAAAGGACTGAGTCCTCTGGTCATTTGTGGCCTATGTGTGGCCTAACCTTTTCTCTACAATGTGTAGAAATGGGTCAAAAGATGGGAAATGTGGTAATATAAATTATTTAATAATCATACAGATGGTCTCATTAGCTCCAGCACAAGAGAAAGTGAAGCACATTTAAATCTAGAATAAATGTTTGTCCTAGTGAAAAGAAATCCCTGCCTCATCACTGACAAAATACTTGAAAGAACACTCAGAATATTTGCCCTGGCATTTGGGACACTTGGTGGTATCAGCGTCCCAGTCAGCCTTAATGACCTCAGTCTTTGCTGCAGACCTCAAACGCCTCTACCACTGCCACCCTGGTCATTCTGTTTACAGACTGCTCGGACAGGAAGTGGGGGCTGGGGGACAGACTGACATTCTCAGGGCTGAGGTTATACCTGGTCACTGATACCTACTCGAGAGTGCGCCTCTGGGTCGGCACTCACGTGGGACACTGTTCTGATCCTCTGGGACCATTCTAGGAAATTCAACCACATCACTTTGTCCCCATAACTTGTTGTCAACAAACCTCCATCGTGGTCCATTTCAAATCCCAGTCCATCCAGAGAAACCACTAGCCACACACGGGTCAGTGAGGTCAGCATCTTACATCAGTCTCCTTCCAGGAAAAGAGAGAAACAATGCTCCAGAATCTGCCCAGGGGCAGGGATTCTCCTCCTGCTCAATTCGCCCACTGTGTCTACCCCTGCTGTAATAATGGTGGCAGAAGCAATGGCTCCCATTCGTTGAATGCTTACTGCATGCAGGCCATTATTCTAAGTATATTAAAAATATTAACTTGAGGCAGTACTACATTCCCACTTTTAATAAGGGGCAGAAAAAAAGCCAAAGAAAATAATTTGCCAATGCTTTGTAGTACATGGCAGGGACAACTTTGAAACCTGGACAGTCTCACTCAATGATTCACAAAAAATTCCTCATGTCATTTAATCACAATGCTCAGTAGAAATACTGGAATGTGGGCCCCTTACTTGCTCTAGCAATTCTTTTCTCCTTCAGTAACCACTCAGGCTGGGTCTTCCCTATGACGATCAAGTGCTGATATCTATGTACTTCATGAGGCTGTAGACCTAATATAAGCTTATAAGCTAATAACTTGCAAGTAACAGTGGGAAGGATGGACCTGCTCCTCTGCCTGTCCAGTGTCCAGTGCAGGTTCTATAATAAATGACTACAGGTACATTTCAAGTTCGGGAAGAATCCAGATTTTTTAATATTAAAATTTAAAAATTCAACTACACTTCCATGTGCAGAATGCAAATAATGCAGACTCTAAACAGGGTTTATACATATATATATATCTGGAGGACAATATCAGGAAAAGTGACACTCCAAATTAAAATGTCATTCAAATTAATGGATAGTTGGTAAATATTTTATTGTTACATATATGCTCAACATATTATCAAAAACTGAAGATAAAATTTGAGGAAAATGTGTATTATTAAGCTAATTTCAGCACATCAAAGGTAATGGTTTGAAGGATAGATAGCTGCATGGTATCAAGATCTAGGACCACCTACTTTTCAGTGGACATTGTGAATACATCTCTGTCTACCCAGGGCAGTGGGTATTTTATTACAATAACAATTGCAGATTAGTTTTGTTTTAATATGTGCATAGGAAAAAAGGAAATATCAGTTGGAATAGCTTAGGGGGGAAGGGTTCCTTAAAAAAGTTGTTTCTATTTCATTTAAGGCTATGCCCTATATAGGCCTCATTTTGGCTTGTCATCAGTAGGGAAGACTTATAGTATTATGAATGAAACCTACTCACTTATTTTGTGATACCTACCTCCCTACCTCTCTATATAAAATACATCACAATGTTCATTCTTTTAAAGGACTATGATTGTTTATCTTTGAAGGAATTCTTTTAGAGCTGATTAGCAATGGGTTGAATTGACATTTAGTTTTTCAAGCAAAGGATTAAACTCCCTTTTGTGCGTGTGCATGTGCGCCCACTGGATATTGAACTCTCATGCTGTACCGCTGGGCTGTTCCCCAAACTCCAGTACCCTCATCCTTGAGGAGACTCTACCAAGATGCAAACAACCCAAAAGGTGAATGTCTGGTTTACTTACCACTTAGGCGGTGTAGTCTAAGGAATAGAATGAGCAGGGTTCTTTTCCCAAACTTGCGTCTTTATACATTTTCACCTGTGGCTGGACTGCATATTTGTGAGTCGTCCATCTTTTTCCCCCCAAAGTCTGCTTCTTACAGATACCTTTATCCTGTAAGACAAAGAAACAAACAAACAAGGATTAGCTTGAAAACGATCGTCTGATTATCTGGAGTAATGGAAATTATCAGAGGCTCAAGTGACATAACAATTATATGATGATGACATTTATGTTGTTTAGTCACAGGTCTGTTATGTCATTAGTGTAGGATGTCAACTGTAGTAAGAGAAAAAACGTTTTGCCTTTTCTTTTCCCTTGCTCATTTTGTCTTTAATGTTCATTTCTACAGGAAAGTACATACAACAAAGGGCAGAGACGCTCAACTGGATGTACACAAGAAAAGTGCAGCTGAATATACGGAGGCCAATTCGAAAAAATGGACGAGGGCCAGGGATTTAGCTCAGTGGCACTGGTGCCTGTCTTGCAAGCACAGGTCCTGAGTTCGATCCCCGGTACAAAACCAACAAACCATCCAGTCAAAAGCTGGGCGAGGTGTTAGAGCTCAAATCAAGTAGAAATTTCAGAGCAGTAAGATGGATTACGTGGGCTCTGAAAAAGTGGTAAGACTTCACAGTAAGCTGAAGAAAATACTTGTTTAGATACTTACTTAAATTAGGCTACAACTTAAAATGCTTTATTTCCCTTTTAAACCAAAACCAGTCCTGGAAGCTTCCAAACGGTTGTTCAACTCTTTTTCTCCCCCTGAAAATAGACACACCTTTGAAGCTGTAATCTAGAAAGGTTATCTTGGGGGTGACTGGTTCTCATTTAAGACCACCTGAATGACTCAGAACTTGTCTTCCCTCAGATTTCAAGCACAATCATAAAACTTAAAATCCCAACAAGAGTCCCTGTAAAATCAGGCGGACTTGTCTCCAGAGCCGGGAGTCTCCGCGGCCGCAGCCGCACTGCAGCCCGGGCGCGCGGCTGGGACCCAGCTGCACATAAGGGGCTGATCTTTCCCCGACCAAAGACTGAGCCCTTCGCATTCCCGTATCTTTAACAAAAAGCAAGAGGCAATCAATCTCATCTTGAAAGAAATAGTGTTGAACCGAAAGGGAAAGAAAAAGACCCTCAACTCGCAGCCGCTTGAGTTTGCTCGCTGAGCTGGCTGGGCGGGACGCTTGGCTCCCACTTCCGGGACGTGGCGACCAATTCAGGCCTGGCCAGAAGAACCGCCCAGAGAACCGCGACCACCAATCACAACACGGAGGAGTTGCCCGGGAAATTCAAACTGCCCACTAAGGCCAGCGCCCAGCGAGGAACGCCTGGTTGTACTAGCCAAGTGGCCAACGCCCAGGGAATGAACTCACATCCCGTCCCACGGTACTGGTCTGCTCGTGAGTGAGGACACAGAAACACCGCCACCCCAAAGATCGGCACAGAAGACAAATGGCAGCCCTCTCTCTGAGGAGATGGTGGCTCTGAAAAGAGCCTTTGTGGGCAGCGTGAGACTCACTCGCGGGCTCACTTGGCGCTGGTGTACTTGGTGACGGCCTTGGTGCCCTCCGACACGGCGTGCTTCGCCAGCTCGCCAGGCAGCAGCAGCCGCACGGCCGTCTGGATCTCCCGCGACGTGATGGTCGAGCGCTTGTTGTAGTGCGCCAGGCGCGACGCCTCGCCCGCAATGCGCTCGAAGATGTCGTTCACGAAAGAGTTCATGATGCCCATAGCCTTAGACGAGATGCCCGTGTCCGGGTGCACCTGCTTCAGCACCTTATACACGTACACCGAGTAGCTCTCCTTGCGGCTACGCTTGCGCTTCTTGCCATCCTTCTTCTGCACCTTGGTCACCGCCTTCTTCGACCCCTTCTTCGGGACAGGCACCGACTTCGACGGCTCCGGCATCTTGGACCGAGAAGCAGAGCAATGAGGAGCCAGCCAACCCGCGCTGCCTTATCTAGAGAGCGATACGCAAATGAGGCGCGGAGAAGGTCTGCGGCGATTGGTGATTGCGCTTCTGTGACGTCACAATCCAGGCTCGCCCGTTGAATTTTTCGCGGCCCGCACGGCCGCCTTCCATTGGTCTAAACCAAAATGAAAAATGGCCAATCGCAGGGCTGCCTTTTCGCACCCCGACGACGCCCTAAAGAGCGCTTTCTGTCCCTCTCGGGACACTGGTGAGTGACTCCACCGCTGGGCTTTTGAACATGTCTGGACGCGGCAAACAGGGCGGTAAGGCTCGCGCCAAGGCGAAGACGCGTTCGTCCCGTGCCGGGCTGCAGTTCCCGGTGGGGCGCGTGCACCGCCTGCTGCGCAAAGGCAACTACGCTGAGCGCGTGGGCGCCGGCGCCCCGGTGTACATGGCGGCCGTGCTCGAGTACCTGACGGCCGAGATCCTGGAGCTGGCGGGCAACGCGGCGCGCGACAACAAGAAGACGCGCATCATCCCGCGCCACCTGCAGCTGGCCATCCGCAACGACGAGGAGCTCAACAAGCTGCTGGGCAAGGTGACGATCGCGCAGGGCGGCGTGCTGCCCAACATCCAGGCCGTGCTGCTGCCCAAGAAGACCGAGAGCCACCACAAGACCAAGGGCAAGTGAGGTCCGCAGGACTTGGAAACTCAAATTTTCTATTAAACCAAAAGGCTCTTTTCAGAGCCACCCACATTTTCAGCAAAAGAACTTAATATTTCTTGGCCCTTTGTCCTGATTCAACTTCAGTCTTATTGACAGCTAGGAAATATCCATGCCCTTTTTTTTCTACTTTGCTAAAACTACTTCCGATGCTAGTATAAATGAGGTTCTGGAGTATAAAAAGGCTGACAGCATGTAGCATTGGTAAAGGCACTTTGCCACCCCTTCCTGTACACTACTCCAGCGTTATGTTTTGTAGATTTTCAGAAGCTATGCGACTCATAATTTGTCCTTAGTCCTTGAATGTCATCCAAGTTATTAAATTTAACGTGCAAGGATTAGATGGTGCGTTTTGCAAGTTTGTAGGCAGATTTGTTGCATAATGTGAAAGTACGTAAGAGTGGAGAAAAATACTGAACTATTTATCTTGTAGGTGCTCTATTAGGACTAAGCCTCTGGGAGTCTGAGGGAACAGGATCCAAAGTCAAACCCAGTGTAGGCAACTTAGCAAGACCATGTATCAAAATACAAAATAAAACGCTGCCTGGAGATGTAACTCTTTGTGAAAGCCCTGTGTTCAATCCCCGGTACCAGAAAAAGTTGAATACCATCACCTTTGTTAAATTACATATTCTATGTTTATACAAAAATTAAACACTCCAGCTATTCAATTTGAGACACTAAAGAATCTGACAAACTTCAGGTATTCATTATAGGAAAGACAAAATTCTACCTGTATCCTCAGGGTTTTTGGTGACTGGGCCTCAGAATTAAACTGACAGAACATTAACAAGAGAAAACCATCCAAATGAATTTAAACTTTATGGGACACAGGCACCCTACTAAGAAATGGAAGAGCTGCCTGGGTTTTAGCTTAGTTGGGCTGCGCCCGCCTGGCAAGGTTGTGAGTTCGACCCCACCACCACCACCTACCAGAAAGAAAGAAAATGAAGACCTAAAGAAGTAGCAAACACTAAATGCCACTTTAATAGAGAAAACTAAAACATCCGTGAAGGAGCAACAAAGTTTGTGGGCAGGCTAAAGGATAGTAAAAATCTTAGTGACAGGGTCTGCTTGTACAGAATTCCTTTCTGTTCAGTTTCTGTCCTGTTGGTTGCTGCCCTTGTCATCATGGACTGCTTCAAAAAAACGTGTGGATTCAGATGAGGGAGCTTTCTGTCATGAAATTTTACTAATTTTTAAAGTATAAATGTCATTTAAAATGTTCTCCGAGTAACAACTGATGCTGAGAAAATAAAATTAAAATCGCCTCCAAATCGAATAAGCATTAAACCAGGGAATGAAACATCACAGGCAATCTTATAACGAGATTGCAAAAGCAGAAAGAAATCTTGCTCTTCCGAGCAGCTACACTAGAGGGGTTTTGTGTTTGGCCTTTTGGCTGTCATGCCCGCCTCCTCCTGGGCCAGGGACACGGGCCCGCCTTCCATGTTGGTCACTGCATTGCAGACATGGCCCTCCGGTTTCTGAAGAGACATCCCAGTTTAGTCGGAAAAGGCTGAGTCAGCCATTCAAAGGATTTACTTATATATGAAAAAGGTAAGGAAAGAAATTCTGAAGGAGAGACAGGAAAGACAGGGAAGACTCTTCTGTTGGCACCAGAGAACTAAGGCTTTTATTTTTAATTCAGCGTTGCCCTTGCCCTAGCTTGGTCCATGAACCTGTACTACGGACTCCTTCAACCACTGATACTGAATTCAGCTGCTGCTATCTGAATCCCTTTAGCTTTGTTTTTCAAAAAGTGTTTGGGAAGTTCTTTTTTATTGCAACTTAACTATGGAAAACTTTTGAAAAATTTTATTGAAAAGCCTATCTTCATTTTCTTATACATTTATTTTATGAAATTAAAGTGGAAAACCTTGGAAATGCTGTAATGCAAGCATAAGGAAATCATTACAAAAAAGTAGCAAGAAAATCGTCAAGCAATGGAGATTGCACACAGATGTCGGGAAAAGTCATTAAAATGCCTTCGAATGTAAGCAAAGTAAATTTTCTTAAAACAAGTATATGCAACCAAAAATATGAGGTATACAGTAATTATTTTAATGAAAAGCTTTCCTAAAGCATACCCTTTTCCTTGTGTTCTATTTACATAATGAGTTAATTGTTTTTGTAATAAATCTGTAAAGTTTTAACATTCTAAAAGAGTTCTTTGTTGTAACTGCATGAGTTGTAATTTCAATAATAAATGATAACAGACTATTGAATAATTATAAGCTGTGAATTACACGGGAAAGCACTGTCTTCAGCATTACCAATAATTGTAACATTTCAGCACTACACGTAGACTGATCAGAGGAATAATAAAAAATTTTAAAATAACTTTAGGTGAAATGTTCAATGTGATAGATAGTTCTTCAGATCTGTGAGAGTAGTATTTAATATATTGCACTTGTTAACCGGATGGTTAAATTTCTTAAAAGTTAATTCTCTATGCAGAGAATCAGGTGTGAGCTATTAGTTTTTTTTAACGGTTTCACCCGGCATTAGTAAGGTTGAAGGCCTGACAGAAAGTGCTTTTGCGCAAACTTATCTTTGGCGGAAGAGAATTTAGCAATACACCTGAAAGATCTTAAAAGTTTGTGTTCATATATCCGTCTTGTTCTGTTTCTAGGAAGTCACCGAATTTCCACTGTGTATTAGGGGAAAGCAGTTACCAGTAGCATAATCTTAAACACTGTTGAAAACACATGTGCACATGTAGAAGTAAAAACAATATTTTACTTCTTGGATTTTATGTAATTTCAATAATGTGAAATTTCTGTTGTTTAACGAACAGAGGTGGAATCACATTAAATGAAAAACAAAAATAGCCTCGGATCCAGAAGATTAAAGGTGAACACTCACAATGAGTCCAACACGCAGGCGCGTTCGGCTTCTGGGCCCCTCCCCCCGGACGGGCTTCCCGCCTCCCGCCGCAGTCCTCACGCAGGTCCGCAGGCACACTAGAAAAAGGAGCGGCTCCACGCTTCCCTGTCTTGCTCACCATCATGTCTGGACGTGGCAAGGGCGGAAAGGGCTTAGGAAAGGGTGGTGCTAAGCGCCACCGTAAGGTGTTGCGTGACAACATCCAGGGCATCACCAAGCCCGCCATCCGCCGCCTGGCGCGGCGCGGCGGTGTCAAGCGCATTTCCGGCCTTATCTATGAGGAGACGCGCGGGGTGCTGAAGGTCTTCCTGGAGAATGTGATCCGTGACGCCGTTACTTACACGGAGCACGCCAAGCGGAAGACGGTCACGGCCATGGACGTGGTCTACGCGCTCAAGCGCCAGGGCCGCACGCTGTACGGCTTCGGCGGCTGAGCGCCCGCCACCCCTCCCCGCACGCGCAACATAAAGGCCCTTCTCAGGGCCGCCACCTCTTCCTGGGAGAGCTGTGATTGCTGACTAGCCCATCTTTCTGGTGCGCTTTTAATTTGGCTCGATTTGAGGGCTAAGGTGTTAGCCGCTAGGTTTTCCCTTATCGTTCCTGGCGGCTGGTTTGTCTAGCATAGAGCTGCAGGCCCCAGAGCTGGGCTCTGGTCGCCCGACTTCACACCACCTTGCAGACCGTGAGGAGGGGAACACTGTCCTCGGGCAAGCCTTGCAACCCAGTTGCAGTGATTCAAGTATATACGTGCCGATTTTGCAGCAGTGGTCTTTAAAAACAACTGACCTGAAAGTGAAATTCATTTCTGCCACAGGGTGTTTTAGGCAAACTACCCAAATCTTGCGTAGCTGGAGTTTAGTATGGTAGTGGAGAAAACATAGTAATGTGATGTATTTTTAATTTCCCACTTTTCCATAAAATCTAAATAAGTGCCACTACTGATACTTTACTCCCCTCAGCTGTTGGAGTTATTCCGATTTTGCTATCTTAACACCATCAGGTGTTAGACATGAGTGGAAGATGTCTTTGGGAAACCACTCTAGAAAGCTCAAATTATGCCACATCCTCTATTCTCCCAATGCTTGTTCCCTTTGGAAAATAACTCGAAATTTCTCCCATTTACTTGTAGGTTACTTTCCACATTTGACAATGCGCCTAGTAGAATCTACCTTCTGGATCTGCATAAATGAGTTAACATACCACAGCATACACATGGGCTAGTACTAGGTTATATTGATACACTCAAGTGTTAATCATTTATTTCTTAAAATAATCGATGAGCTACTTGTAGAGGAAGACAGAACCCTTAAGACAGACACTGCTAATCCCCACACTTATCGCAAGGCAAGCAATTCATTACATACGGTCAATATTCCCCCCAAAACGAGCACCCTAATAAAACCACCTACAAATACGTGCATACATACATGCATACATGTGTCTGTAAATTGCATTAATCCCTTTTCTTATGAATCTGGCCTTCACTTCTAAATGTGGCCGAGGTCACAGCCGAGTTTAGGATTAGTTAGCGCTTCTTTTCGACCAAAGTTCAGCTCACTACTGGCACCCACGGCCCATGTCGTTCCCAGCCAAAACAAAGATCCCCACCTACTGCTCAGCCGACCCCCGCCCAACTTTGCGCCTCAGTGAAAGTCTAGTCCTGCTGTTGTCTTTAGACTCCAACTTCCGTAATCTTTGCAGTGCTTGTCAAGTGAGGAGCCCGATTGGAATCTGATCACGAAGAATTCCTGTTTTAAACTGGCCAAGTGACACTCGACCCCACTTGTTTCTCTGCTCAAGACTAAAGCTGCTCAGCTCCCAGGCTCCTTCCTGCTCGGTCCTCCCTCCGGCATCTTCCCGACCTACTTGGGAATGGCAAAGGAAACGCAAGCGGGGCCCGAGGATTTAGCCCAGTGGCGCCCCGCCGTTCAAGTCCCACATTCGGCCAATTGAACGGCCTCACCCGCATTGTAATTTTACTCCAGCTGCCTAGAGCTGCGGGGACGCAGCCGAGGAGACCAAGGGAGGCCACTGTGCTCACCATGCACTGCGCACCGGGGAGGAAAACGGATGCGCAACGCAGTAATCAGGGCTCAAGCAGCAAGCCACACCACTTGCAGCTAATTTTGCTACAACAGCAAATTAATATGTACGCCCTGAATAACCCAGCCGTTGCAAGCACCACGCTTAGACAGCAGCATTCCCTTTATCCGGTCACAGAGCTCTGTACTCCGAACGAACCACAGCTTACACCCCACGTGTACAGCACCCAATATTGACAGCCTTAAGTGGCTCTGAAAAGAGCCTTTGGGGGCAGCGAGACCCTCACTCGCGGGCTCACTTAGCACTGGTGTACTTGGTGACGGCCTTGGTGCCCTCCGACACGGCATGCTTCGCCAGCTCGCCAGGCAGCAGCAGCCGCACGGCCGTCTGGATCTCCCGCGACGTGATGGTCGAGCGCTTGTTGTAGTGCGCCAAACGCGACGCCTCGCCCGCGATGCGCTCGAAGATGTCGTTCACGAACGAGTTCATGATGCCCATGGCCTTGGACGAGATGCCCGTGTCCGGGTGCACCTGCTTCAGCACCTTATACACATACACCGAGTAGCTCTCCTTACGACTGCGCTTGCGCTTCTTGCCATCCTTCTTCTGCGCCTTGGTCACCGCTTTCTTCGACCCCTTCTTCGGAGCCGGCGCCGACTTCGCGGGCTCAGGCATACCGGTAACACACACGCAACCCCACAACCAACCAAGGAGCGAGAAAGAACGCGAGGTATCCTTCTTATATAGAACGTGGTATGCAAATTAAGTGAAGTGTCAAGGCCTCATGTGTGATTGGTGGTTACACAGAGAGACGTTAGGGATTACTCTTAGCCAATCAGAATGTACAAATTCCAACGAAGTATTGCTATTGGTTTAAATAAAGATACAATTTTAACCAATGACACGTCTTCCTTTTTCGCGCCCAAGAATGGCTATAAAAAGTGCTCCCCACGCGCTTTCATTTAGGGAAAAATCTTGATCGTGTATTTGCTCCGTGATGTCTGGACGTGGCAAGCAGGGCGGTAAGGCTCGAGCCAAAGCGAAGACACGTTCGTCTCGCGCCGGGCTTCAGTTCCCGGTGGGGCGCGTGCACCGCCTGCTGCGCAAAGGCAACTATGCTGAGCGCGTGGGCGCCGGCGCCCCGGTGTACCTGGCGGCCGTGCTCGAGTACCTGACGGCTGAGATCCTGGAGCTGGCGGGCAACGCGGCGCGCGACAACAAGAAGACGCGCATCATCCCGCGCCA